>CM024589.1:2607702-2827204 GCA_014182565.1 Eucalyptus marginata
TATGCTTAAGGGAATTCAACGGCATGTTCATTCCTCCGATTCCAAAGCAATAGAATGCTTATAAAGTCGAAGGTCGGCGGCCTGTTAGGTCGTGTAACATCACTAATAAATGGATCTCGAAACTCTTGGCTAACCGTCTCAAATTCCTCTCGTATCCTGGGTCAATGTCCGAGGATGAAGTTGCACAAAACGAACCATCCTGGTGGATGCCCGGTTTGCATTTGGATTTTGATCGGAGACCGCTAGCTCCCGTCAACGGCTTCACGCACGGTGCTGATTAACGGTTGGTTCCCTTGCCGATTCGACGGATTCTTTTGGTCATTTTCTACCATCCAACGATCGCGCATAAACCTTTTGACCTGCGGACCGGGGCAAATTGTCCCAGCGGCCATGGAAACCATAATTCTTATCCGGCTGAATATTCCCTTAGCGGGCCACATCTTGTTCTGCCTTTTCAGTAGAAAAAGAGGAGGCATGGAGTTTTATGCTCCGATTTTCTGTGGGTCCACTAGATTTTTCCATGTCGGCCACGTGATAATGACTGTCGGATCCTGACCAAAACAATTACGCATTTCCTGAGGTTCCGACCAGGAGAGACAGAAGACTTGACAGGCTATCATTCTGCCTTGGTCTAAGAGGAGGACAACCTTACTTATCTTGCACATGCATGTTCACATGACTTGTTCGATGGTACCTTGTTGGTCTGCAATATCGAGTGTCTTATGTTTATATTTAGAGACACAAATGTGTAAAAGAGGCAAACAAATACGTGAGTGTTGAGGAAAAATGAGAGAGAGAGAGAGCTTGATGGGAGGCAATAGAGCAAATCCATTGATTATTGTATCGACTTAGAGAAAATCTACAACAATTTGGTGGAGAAATTTGATAATGAAAACCATTTTGAATATTTTCTCTTTATCTAATAGGAAGATTAAGCATGAAAGGAAAGTTTATCCATTTTTCATATCGATGAGTGTTAGGATAAGGGTGTGATCGAGCCAAGCCAAGTCAATACAACACTGCCAAATTCAAGCTATCAGTGCTTGAGCTCTTCCGAGTATTAATTTTCCTGCTCAAATTTGACTCAATTAGGGTATCAAAATACTCGGGCTCAATTTCATTACGGTCAAACTTACAATCAAAACTCGAGCTCGAATTTCATAAGCTTGAATATCATATCTCCATATATATATTGTCATAGCTATTAAATACTTTTAATAATGAAAGCTCAATCAGGTTTCGAGCTAAGTATCGAAAAGCTTGAACTCGACTTGATTAGATACTCAAGGGATTTGACCTCAAGTTCGACTCCAAATTAAACAAGTCGAGCTCAAGCTGCTCTCGAGTAACTCAACTTGGCTTTAGCCATATGCGTGGGTAGGGATGTCAAAAAAGCCCACACCAGCCCAACCTAACCCAACCCTAAAATCTAGGGTAATTTGGAGTTAAGCCTTAGTCATCTTCGGATAGGGGTTTTTAGACGTTTGTATCATTAAGGTCGAGCCGGCTCGGGCTTTTTTGACACCCGATATAGTGTAGTTTTGAATAAATCTCCGATTTTGCCCCTTTAATGGAACCATTTTACCCAGCCCGTTCTCTTCATAGGCCGGGTCAGATATCATGATAACCCGGCCCGTCCCGACCCCTCGACACCCCTGTGCGTGAGTGAACCCTTCGTAGGCCATTTTGTTACAGATTAGGACATGGGCTCCGATTCGAACAACCTCTTTCGGCCCATCTCTGCATCAAGCCCCGGTCGACGAAAGCGAGCGAGTTAGCGAAGGGCAACTTCCGCGGACTCATCTCGTCCAACGTTCGTCGCGACTTCATCACGTGCGGCCGAGGAGCGTTGCCCACCAAAACCCGTCGAATTAATTGGCTTTCGTTTGGTGGGCCCTGTGCAGTGCATGCTTGTGGTCGTAGGTGTCTCCTGTCCTCCGCATGCTTTTCCGCTTCTTTTTGAATCGTCAGCATATATCTGTTAAAAAAAAGAAAAAAGTCACGAAAAATCTAAAATTATGCTAGCTAACTTTTTTTTAATGACATAAAAACCCAAATTTATATCTATTATGTCACATTTATCCTAGAATTTTTCTTACAACGTCAAAAACCCTAGATTTATACGTGTGTAATACATTTATCATTTGTTAAGATTTTATCGAGGCTCTATTTGATAACGTTCTTATTTCTTTCAATTTTTGTATTTTTGTTCTTTGGAATAAAAAAAAACATAAATCTATTTGATAACATCAATTAATTTTTATATTTCTTAGAGTAGAAAAGTAGTAGGAATAGATTTGGAATAGAAATAAGAAGTAAAATACAGTCCTTCATGTCCTTCACTACTCATTCTAATAAAGTCCTCGTATTTTCAATCGTTCTAAAATCTTTTTATTTATGCAAAATATTTAATCAAATCCTTGTAGCATCACATCCAATTGACTCGACCATTAAAGACGTCAGAATGATTAAATATTGCCTACATGACCACCCACAATAAATGATGAATGAGCATGAGAACAACGCGTACATAGAAAATAGTATGGCAATCGAAGCTCTAGATAGAGTACGATCTACGCCACATTCTAGCAACATACTTATGGCTTGTTTGGTAACCATTTAAATAGTGCCTGATTTTGATTTTTTATTCTCGGGAGCAGTTTGGATACAGAATCGCGTTTGGTAAAATTTTTGTTTTTGGGAACAAATTTCTATTTTTTTTCCGGAATTAGATTTGGAACAAAATCAAGAATAAAAAAAAACGTTGATTATTGTTCCGGGAACAAATTTAAGAATCAAAATCATATTTATCTTCTTCTACCCTTTAGCCGAAAGGTTTCAAAATCAAAGGCAAATAAAACCTTGCGTGTAAACTGAGGAAGAGTCTTTACAGGCTCAAGCAGGCACCAAGACAGTGGTATAGAAAATTCGATTCCTTCATGAAAGAAAATGGGTTCAACAAGACCACCGCCGATCACTGCGTATTCGTCAAGAAAATTAATGATGGTAATTTCCTCATTCTTTTGCTTTACGTTGATGACATGCTAATTGTTGGTCAGAATAAAAGCAAGATCAACAACTTAAAGAAGGAATTAAGCAAGTCCTTTGCGATGAAGGATTTGGGACTCGCAAAACAAATTCTCGGGATGGAAATCTTGCGAGACAGGTAGAATTGTAAACTCTGGTTATCTCGAGAACGGTATGTAAATAAAGTTCTTGAAAGATTTAACATGAATAAATCCAAAGCAGTTTGTTCTCTACTTGCAAATCATTTCAAACTCAGCTTAGAGCAATACCCAAAAAGTGAGACAGAAAAAAAGGAAATGGAAAAGGTTCCTTATGCATCGGCAGTTGGCAGTCTAATGTACGTGATGGTATGCACGAGCCCTGATATTGCCTATGCAGTTGGTGTGGTAAGCAGATTTTCTATCCAATCCTAGTAAGGAATATTGGGCAGCAGTCAAATGGATATTCAAGTATCTTCGAGATACTTCTAATAACTGTATATGCTATGATAATGGTAAAACTATGTTAGAAGGTTTTTCGGATTCAGACATGGTTGGGGATGTGGACTCGAGAAAGTCTACATGATACCTAATAACTTTTGCAGGGAAGCGTAGTTTCATGGCAATCTTGACTACAAAAATGTGTTGCCCTATCTACTGCCGAAGCAGAGTATTGCGATAACGGAAGCATGTAAAGAACTCTTGTGGATGAAGAAGTTCCTACAAGTGGGCCACAACCAAGAGGAGTATATCTTGTATTTAGATAGTCAAAGCACAATACACCTCAGCAAAAATACAGCTTTCCACTCCAAATTCAAACACATTGACATCACATATCATTGGATACATGATGTGTTAGAAGAAAAAGCCCTACAGTTAAAGAAAATATACACCGACAACAACGCCTCAGATATGATAACAAAATCTCTATCTACAGTGAAAGATGCAACTTGTCGAACTTTTGCAAGTTTGACACCCTCTCCAAATTGCTTGTGAGGGGGAGATTTGTTGAGTAGGTCACTCCCAATTGAAGAGGCCAACGCAATTATGTATATCTGTAGTAGAATATGTATGGTAGTGAGTGTGTAAAAGTAAAAAGAAAAAAAAAAGAAGAAAAAAATCTAAAGAGATCAGGAGATAAATCAATATGATCTTCCACATTTAGAAAATCAATGGAGATTGGGAAACAAATCAAAATGATCTTCTTGGATCTACAAAATCACGAGAGATTAGGAGATAAATCTATGTGATTTTCATATCGTACAATTTCAATTGGGATTGCATTTTGCTCCTATGAAGAACCAGTTTTCTTCTTCCAAGAGAAAGTTATCTTTGAGTTAGTTATGCCAGTTTGTGAGAAGTTCAGATCCAAAAATTGAAAACAGTGAGAAATCCACCTTAAGGTAAAGTTGTATCCCATTATTTATCATATGGGAAGTTTGAAGTGGACTACGATCCCGTGGATTTTCCCTTCATCTTGGAGGGTAAATTCTAGTGTTATTTACTATTCATATTTACTGCTTTCATTCAATATTTTATCCTATTTAATTTTCACGGATATAATAATGGAAAAAGTTATCCGGACCTTTTCTCAAATATAGTTCTTTTTCCCAACAGAATGGCAGTCAACGTGCCAGGTCCTAGCTTTGTCTTCAAGTCAGAGAGGCTGCGCAGGTGGACGTCAAGTTTCTTTTTCCTCTTTTCCCTCCACTCAGTGAAAGGCACTCTGTTCCATTAATGGACATCGTGCGTCAGTTTTCCTTTCCTCCTTTCCCACCCATGAAAGAGACGAAAAGTTAGAACTTTTGGTAATTGTGGAAATGGTTGATAAATGTAAACAATACCCAGAAATTGTATATATAGGTACGAAAAGAGAAAACTCTTCCTAAAACCGTTTCAATAAGATACAAAAGATTCAAATTTTAGTTTCGAATATATGCATTTGGTCATGGATACAGTATTTGGGGATTAAGTAATTGAACATATTAGGCAAGGAATTATATATATACCCTAGCAGTAGGACATCCTCTTTACTTTAAGGTGAGCCTGCGGTTCATCTCTATGGGTCCCATGGACCTGCGCTTCGCCAGTTTGTCTTCGACGCATTTGACTGGCCTATTTGACACCCATGTTAATAGAAGCTCAACGTCCTTACTCTAGCATGCATTGCCGAAGTTAAACGGCAAGGATAAAATTATTTCGAAATCAGTAACGATTTGGCTAGAAGTTCAAGCACTCTAGAGCGAATTATCAAAGTTTGAGAGCAAAAAATAAAAAATGGCAATGTCCTCCGTCGGTCTAGAGGGCGACGATTCTTCCAATTTCAAGAAGGGCCATGAATCTGTGAAAACTCCTAGTTGGAGTAAAAATGAGGATTTAAGATTCAGGGTTCACTAAAAGGATTGAATTCGACCCAAACGATAGCAATTTAGCACGGCTTTCGCCTTGCCGACAACTTCCATTCGGTTGAAATTCCCGACAGACGACAGACACTACCGGCATCACGGACAATTAATGAGATGGACAGCAGAAATTTCATTTCTCAAAAGGAGCACATGCCAAGCCATGCCGCATTGCTGGTGTCATCTAGACATCTGTATATTTACAAAAGAATGGTCAGGGACCTCACAACCATAGTGTCAATGGAACCCCAACCCAAAACAGAAGAGAACTATAAGTAAAAGACCATAACCTTGTAGCTTTGGTGGTGTCATCTAGACATCTGTATATCTACAAAAGAATGGTCAGGGAACTCACAACAATAGTGTCAATGGAATCCCAACCCAAAACAGAATAGAACTATAAGTAAAAGAGCATAACCTTGTAGCTTTGGTGGTGTCATCTAGACATCTGTATATCTACAAAAGAATGGTCAGGGACCTCACAACCATGGTGTCAATGGAACCCCAAACCAAAACAGAAGAGAACTACAAGTAAAAGACCATAACCTTGTAGCTTTTTCCCTTCCCCTAAAGTGGCAGAATATGTGCAAAGAGACATCCTAAACAGATGTCCGGGAATGGTCCACCAAGATGTCTTTAGAACCCCTACCCAAAACAGAAGAGAACTATAAGCAATAAGTAAGAGAGCATAGTTTGTAGCTTTTTTCCTTGCCCTAAACTGGCAGAATCTGTACAAAGACATCCTAAACAAATGCCTGCGAAGTGTCCACCAAATTAAATGCCTCAATCAAGTTAGACTCCTTGGGCTGGTGAATTATCTTTTCAAACATTTCGCTGAGGGTAGGATCACATATCATCTCTTCCAGGACTTTATCATCCGATCCCGTTGAGGCGACCTTTTGTCCAGGATTGCCAGTCCCATCTGATGAAGCGAACACTAATTCAGACAACCTGTCCTTCTCCACCTGTCGACAGTATTTCTCAGCCTCCATTGTCCCAGAAGTGATCAGATGATAAATATAGACCACATTCTTCTGTCCAAGTCTGTAGGCACGGCTTATGGCCTGCCTCTCAACTGACGGATTCCACACAACATCTACTAACACGACCCTTGAAGCACCCACCAGACTAATCCCTTCGGAACATGCTTTTGTAGAGGCAAGCAACACCCTCACTTCACTCGTTGGGTCATTGAAGGTATTAATGGAGGATTGGCGCTGCTTGATGTCAGCCTGTCCATCCATGTACAACAGTTCCTTGTCATCTGTCCATTGAAAATTGGACTTGAGCAGGTCCCTTATGAAGCTCAAGGGATCAATGAATTGGCTAAAAACCAGGACCTTTTCATGCATTTCCTCACAACGACGGATGAGTTCCATAAGAAACCTGGTTTTGACCCCGTCTTCTGGTTTCTTTCCAAGGCTTTCTAAGTCACTTATGTCAACTGTTAACCCTTCACTCTCAGATTCAGAGCACTGAGAGAAGAGAGATGGATGAACGGAAATCAGGGAGACAAGGTAATCCAAACGAAACGGATTCTTCGTGCTTTGCACATTCTCAAGGAGGCTCTTCTGTAATTTTTCTGGCCGAAGAACAATCACAGAGTCCTGCAACCCAGGAAGTCTTTCTTGAAGAATGGTACCTTTGTGTACATGCACGAATGGATTAATCATAGCTTTGAGCTTCTCTAGTTCATCGTTGTCATTTTTTACTATAGATTGGGCCATCACATCCCATTCCCCCTTGCTTCTTTTGCGTCCACGCTTCCAGAAATATTATCAAAGCACCCGGTGAAATGCTTTCAGCAAATTTTGGCCTCACCAAGCAGAGAGTATTAAAGAGCTCGTCAAAATTATTCTGGAAAGGAGTTCCGGACAGAATGATGCGTTTTGGTGTTTTCACTTTACACAAAGCCTTCCAGATCAGGCTCTGATCATTGCGAGGAGTATGTCCTTCATCAAGGACTAAAAGACCAGGAAGCTCTAGAAGTATTCTCCTCTGCAGATCTTCAGTTGTATGTCGAGGTGAACTGTCTATCCTATTTTGCCCCGTAAGGGACTTGAAGAGTGTGTAACTTATTCCCAGGATGCTGCTTTCTTTCGTCCATAAATATAGCTTCACCATACGAACATGTTTGGTGCTCTGGTATCCATGTTTAAATTCCCATGGAAGACTCAAAGCTGCCTTACTTTCCTTCCCAGAAAGCTCGGGATTGTTGAGATTATGAAATGGTATATCCTCCTCCCACTTCTGAAACTCTTCTTCCCATGTGAGGAGCATGCTCCGAGGAGCAATGATCACGGGCCGGCAACTTGGAAACAGTTTTATATATGTTCGAAGAAAAACAATAGTCAGCCGAGATTTTCCAGTTCCAGGAGCATGTGATATGATGCATCCGCCATCACAGCCAACTGTTTTTTGCCTTCTCAGCTCATCAAGCTCAATGCCTCCCGCTATATTCCTCCAAATGAACTCAAACCCTTCACGTTGATGTGGATACAAATCACTACTTACATCATCAGGAATTAAGTCCCAAACCGTGCCATGCTCATTGGCCGAGGGAAGGCCAGCTTGGAGATTGCAACTGGAGTAATGAGAGCGAAGAATTTCAAGCAAATAGTCCTCATAATCATCTCTACCAAAGACCCTTTTCCCTGACCTTTCCAAAGGATCATGACTCTGAAAGGTGTAGGCATAAAGATAGAAGTCATAAGCCTCATAAGGTTTCTAAATCATAAAGCAGGTGAAGAGAAAGTGAACTCTAATCAAATTTCTCTAATCATCAGTTAATTAATTACTGACCGAACCCAAGAAAATATGAAGAAAGCAAGTGGCGAAAGTAGAATTTAAGCTACATCATCTCAAACTGGATTCATTTAATCCACCCTTTGCTAAATTTTTCAAGAGTGAAATTTACAGACAGCATAATCTAATGGAAAAATGAAATTCTCTCCAAATCCACTGAACATGAGTCCAAACTTCAAAATCTATGTCAATTTAAGGGGGATAAAATTGCAGATCGAAAGAGTATGTTCTCTTGAGGTGAACATGAGTCCACACTTAATCTATGTCATTTTAAGTGGGATACAATTGCAGATCGAAATAGTACGTTCTCTTCAACCGACACCCAGGGTAGCCAATACAGAGGAATCAAAAACCAGGTCGTAAGCAGAAAAGGATTTCAGGGCTTACAAATGGTGGTACAACATATTTGGTCTCCAGCTGCTGAAAGAAGCAATGTTTGCATCTGATTCCGATTTCTTCATCGAGAATAAACTCATGATTCCCCTGACTACAAAGGGTCCCTCTATCAGAGTCAGGCTGAGGGTCAACATCTTCGCTTCCAATGCTCCCATCCTTGACAACCACAGCAGCCCCACTATTCTCAAGAGGGCCCTCTTGCTTCCCGCACATTGTCGAATCCGAATCCAACACGGCGCGATCTTCAACCGGCTCATCATTAGAAACACCCACTTCATCACGATCGCCACGAGCAGAACCGCCGCGCCGCCTCCCTAATTTCACACCGCGAGAACTCGATGCCGCGGAATCACGAACCCCGCTCCCCCGACCGCGCGCGGCGCCCCATCGCCCGAGTCAATCGATATCACGTCCTCCGCTTCCGCCAAACCCTCGCTCGAATTCCGCCCCCTCTGCGACGCCGGAGGCGCTACCCCCAAAAATTCCACGTCCCCGTCGACACCTCCCGCGACGACTGTTCCCTCCCGAGTCCGCTTCGCCACCGGCACGGTGTAACTCATCTACGAAGCAACACGAGAACGAGCACCATCCGTCCCTCAGCCATAAACCAAAAAAATAAAAAATAAAAAAAATTCGAGAAGCTCAACCGCATCATCGTCTACACTGACAGTCCTCAAAAAGCAACAGGGGAAAAAAAGGAAGGAAGGAAAAGGAGAGAGAGAGATCCAATGCCTTGGCCGCGCGCGGGAAGAGCTCTCTCGAGAAAGAGAGGAGGCCGCAGGCTGACGCGCCGGGAGGGGAGCGGCGGCGGCGGCGGCGGCGAGAACGCGGGAGGGAAGAGAGGGAGGGGAGGGGAAGAAGGAACAGAGCCCGAACAGTGCGTGCATGCAAATGCCAAAGGGAGGGGGTGAAAAAAGGATAATTCAAGTTCTTATTTTGTTTAGAAAGGATAATTTAGGTAAAATACCACAAATAGTCCCTAAACTTTCATCTAATGTTCAATTTCATCCATGAGCTTTTGATTTGCTCAATTTGGTTCCTGGACTACCACTTAATGTGCAATCTCGTCCTTAGATTTTTAATTTATTCAATTTGGTCAATAAATTATCGATAAATGTCCGATTTAGTAATTGACCAATTTCGTCCTTCCGTTAGTTAAAGTTAACGAAATTGACTTCCATGACTTTTAGTCTCTTAAATAAAAAATAAAAAAATGACATGTGGAATATCCACATGGAAATTCCTTTAAAACATGTTAAATTATGGCCACAGTCCGTCCAAAAAAAAATACTGATGTAACCACTTATTCTCTTTGTAATCGGTGTTCTCATCTCTAGCTGACCCCTATTTTGTTTTCCTTTTTAAAGATATATATTGACTCATAATTCTTGTAATCCAACTTAGTTCAACGTCATTAATTAATGCTCAACGTCATCACTTAACGGTTTGAACAAACGGAAAGACTAGATGGAATATTTGTTAATAGTTCAGGGACTAAATTGAGTAAATCGAAAGCTCAGGGATGAAATTAGTCAATTTTCAAATAGTCAAGGATTAGATCGGACATTTATCGATAATTCATGGACCAAATGAATAAATTAAAAATCTAGGGACGAGATTGCACATTAAGTGAAAGTTTATAGACTATTTGTGACATTTTCTCAATAATTTAAGTTCAGCTAGTCTAATTTGTTCCCTGGGATGCTCCCAAAATTGTAGCCGTACAAAGCAATTGTATACAAATGCAATAACTCATGAATTTTGTTTCCTATTTAAATAGTAATTTTGATAGGATCAATGACTTCTATTTATAAATCATATCTATGTATGTTGTTTGCTTTAAATCTTTGAAAGAGGAAATCCTCCATATCTATTCAAAATTCAAGATTAGATTTTTTTTTTTTTTTAATGATGGATAATGTGTTTGATCTAAATTTTCTCAAAAGATTTCGTTATACAACCCCACGAAGTTCAGTGTTGAAAAGAATAAATTCATCAATTTACTAATTTTTGCCAAAAATCACCGATATGGTCATTGAGTCTTTTACGTGGCACGGTCGATACTGATATAAAAGATTTTGCATTTTTACAGCCTTTCTTTAATTATCGCAAAATATAATATTGTCTGTATTGAACAAATCGTGCATGCAATTTATAAATCTTGCAAACAAGACGACAAGATCTTAAGTTGCATGGATGCCCTTTAAAGAACGGGCGCATGCATACAAATGCATCGGACGCTTTTTGTTAGAAAACACGCAAGTTTTGTTTCCCAATTTAACTAAATTACACGCATAAATTTCAAATTAATCTTCGGATACTCTAAAATGTTGTTCATGGAATATCCATGAGATTATTACAAATACAATTTGGATTAATACCACGAAAAACTTCAAAGTGCTACACATACAACAAATTAATCCCAAACTTATTTTATGTCACAAAAATCATAAACCAAGCATTAACACCTATGACTTGACCATAAAAAAAATCAAAACTAATACATTTGTTACAAATTTATCATTTTTTAATTTCCGTTAAATTTGATTGACACGGTGAAAAATTATAAATTGATATACTTGTAACAAATAGAGGATAAAATCTAAATTGATACATTCGTTCTAATTCAATAATTTGATAGTAAAATATAACAAAAATTAATGGATGGTAAATTTATCATAAGTGAATTGGCGATTTCTTATAGTTTGAAGTAAATTTATTATCGATGTATTAATTTATAATTTTTCGTGATATTAATATTTATAATTTTAAGAAAAATCATTACGGAAATGATCAAAAATTCGATCCCCAAAGTAATCACCTTTTCTTTTATAGGACGTTGCTCGGCTCTTACTTTCTCGCCGTCTAGCGCCATCCCAAGTTTTCTTTCGGTGGATTTTTCCAAACGACCCTTCCCACATGGCGGCCGACGGGTGGCACAACGTCGGAGTCCGAATCGAGACCAAATTGCGTGGCTTCCCTACCGTCGATCGCGTCGATCGTGTCCGCTCTCAATAATTCAAGCAGACAGCAACGAATTTTGTATATTATAATCTCGGTTTCCAACCCCAAAATGATTGGCGGGGCCTACTCCAGTCTTTGTTCTGGAACGAAATAATTGCGGAAGAGCTAGAAGATGGTGTTAGCCCGTGGACTTATCGGAGAGTCGACGCCCAATCAAAATTTGACTTCTCTGCGTTCGAGATCCATCTCTCTCGATGTTATCGAGTAAGCCTACCAAATGAGTACATCAGATTGAAAATAATCCGATTCAAATTAACTCATTTATATGCAATCGAAGTCATCGACCCATATCTATTCCGATCCATACTTAATCCATATTCGACCCAACCTAATCAATGATTGATATTTTGTAATATTTCTCATTAAATTGTCGCCTTTGAAGAATGGACGACTCCATGAACCGGCTCCATTTTTAATTTGAGTTGAAAGTGGGCTACTAATCGAAACACTGATATTCATAGTGTTTTGGATTTTATTTTCAAAATTCATTTATGACCTATATTTCGAGCATAATGTGACCTACGTACGAGCCATTTACATAAATGCAAGTTTAGTGTATGGGATTGTGACCCATTTTGACAATTATAATATCAAGGTTAATCTATATGTTGTTTGCAGTATGCTAGTATCCATCACTCGAATGGCGTCAAGTATTTTCATCTACTGTCATATGCTTAAAGAACTCGACGGAATGTTCATGCCTTTGATTCCAAAGCAATAGCATGCTTATAAAGTCAAAGATTGGTGGCCTGTTAGGTTGTGTAACATGACTAATAAGTGGATCTCAGAAAGCATTGGTTAACCGTATCAAATTCCTTGTACCCTAAGTCAGCGTCCGAGGATAAAGTTGCTTTCTTGGTTGCCAGATAACAATAATACAGTCATTGCTTTAGAGTTGACTCGTGAAATGAATTGGTATTATTGATATTGGGTGGTTGAGTTAGAGTCGAATCGGGCATGCATTAAGCTTATGAATGAACGGAACAGACCGTCCTCATGGATGCCTGGCTTGCGTTTGGATTCTGATCGGAGACCGGTGGATCCTGTCGACGGCTTGCGTACGGTGCTGATTCGACGGTTCCCTTGCTGTTACGACGGATACCTTTTGGTCATTTTCTACCATCCTCGCCCGTTAGCTTTTGGACCTACGGACCGGGCGTCGGGCGAGAAACCAGAATTCCTATCCAGCAGTATATTCCTTTAGTGGGCCACTTGTTATTCTGCTTTTTTAACGGAAAAAAAAAAAAAAAGAGGAGCGTGGAGTTTCCTGCTACTATTTTCTGCGGGTCCACCCGATTTTTCTATGTCGGCCACGTGATACTGATTGTCGGATTCCGACCAAAACGATTATGCATTTCCCGGGGTTCCGACGGGAAGAGAGAAAGACTTGACAGGCTATCGCCCTAGGTTTGTTTACGAGGAGGATAACCTTATATATCTTGTACAAGGCTCACATTTTTTTATGGTACCTTGTTGGTCGGCAACATCGAGTGTCTCGGTTATACATTGGACCACCAAACATTTCACTGGTGGCTATGGATAGATGTGCGTGAAGAATTGAGATAAATCCGATTCATAGTTAGAGCGTTAACCAGACACAGAGCAATAAATTTCATTTATGAATAAAATGTTTCTCTTCTGCTATTTAATGTATAAGATAATTAACCACGTGGGGGTTGTCAGTGGCGCCACCCCGTATTTTTTGGAAGGGAAGTTGGGGTCAAATTCCCATCTTTTCGGGGATTGGGGTGGGGCGATTTTATTTCAAGAGTGGGTTTGATTCCCACGCCCGCAGGAGGCGGGGCAAAAGTCCGAAGTGAGGGTTAGAATAGGATTAGTGTAGGGTGACAAAAAAAATGTATAAGATAATTTTAAATATAAATTTCATTTATGAATAAGATGTTTCTCTTCGCTATTTAATGTATAAGATAATTTTATATGTGTCCATTTGTGAAATGATTGATTTACGATTTTTTGACCTTCTTGACTTTTGACAAACAAGTAATGAATCATTTTAACATGTATATATATTTTAAATTTTTATAAGGGATAATATGTCTCTTAAAAACGAGTTATGTAAAAGAAGCAAACAAACACGTTGTGTTGTGCAGAGAGAGTTGATGGCAAGTGGTAGAGCAAATCCATCGTGTTAAATTAATGTATGGACTTGGAGAAATTCTAAAACAGTTTGGTGAAATTTGATAACCAAAACTAGTTCGAATATTTTCTTTGTAACTAATAGGAAGATTGTGTACGAAAGGAAAGTTTAAGCATTTTTCATGTCGGTGAGTGTTTGGATAGGGGTGTAATCGAGCCGAGTTAAGTTGATGCAACACTACCAAATTCGAGCTCGACTCTGCTTGCATACTTGGTGCTCGAGCTCTTCCAAGTATTGATTCTCCTGTTCAATATCAGTTCCATTAGGGTATCAAAATACTCAAGCTCAATTTGATTGTGATTGAACTTACCATCAAAACTTGAGCTTGAATTTTGTAAGCTCGAATATTATATCTTCATGTATATTGTTATAGTTATTAAATGCTTCTGATAATGAAAGCTTGATCAAGTACCGAGCTGAGTATCAAAAAGCTTGAAGTTGACTCAATAAGACACTTGAGGGATTCGAAATCGAGTTCAACTCAAAATTAAGTGGGCCGAGCTCGAGTTGTTCTCGAGTAACTTGACTTGGTTTTAGCCATATGAGTGAGTAGGGTATCAAAAAAGCCGACATTGGCCCAACCTAACCCACCCCTAAAATCTTGGGTAATTTGGGATTGGGCCTTAGTCTTCTTTAAATAGTGGTTTTTAGATGTTTGTATCATTAGGGTCGGGCTGGCTAGGGTCTTTTTGACACCTAGTATAGGGTAGTTTTGAATAAATTTTCAATTTCGCCCTTGCGGCATAACTATTTTACCCGACCCATTCTCTTGTATTATATGATATTTGGATCTCAGGCGGGTTGGTCGGGTCAATCACGCACCAGTAGGGTTTCAGGCCAGGTCAGGTATCATGATAACCCGGCCCGTCCCAACCGCTTGACACCCCCCTATGCGTGAGTGAACCCTTCTCAGGCCATTTTGTTACAGATTAGGACATGGCCTCCAATTCGAGCAACTTCTTTCGGCCCATCATCTCTGTATCATGCCCTGGTTGACAGAACAGAAGTGAGCGAGTCGGTGAAGACCAACTTACGCGGACTCATCTCGTCCAACGTTTGTGGCGACCTCACCGCGCATGCACGAGGAAGCGTTACCCACCTAGCGCCCGTCGAATTAATTCACTTTCGTCTGGTGGCCCCCGTGCGGCGCATGCTTGTGGTCCTAGTCGTCTCCTGTCCACCGCTAGCTTTTCCGCTTCTTTTTGAATCGTCAGCATATACGTTGCCACTCCTAGGGTTCTGTTCCAAAAAAAAAAAAAAAAAAAAAAAAAGAAGAAAAAAGTCGCAGGAAATCTCAAATTATGCAAAACGTGATGCGTTCGTTTTAAACTTTTTCTTTTGTAACATCAAAAACTTAAAATTATACCCATTGTGCTATATTTATCATAAATTTTTTCTTACGATGTCAAAAACCCCTAAATTTATAAATTTATAACACATTTATTCTCTGTAAAGGTTTTATCAAATGATTTTTTAGTCAAAGTAATATTGCTTTTATTTCACTTCAGCCATGTGGGAGGCATGAGTCATTGATAAAGATTAAATATATCAAGTGGGTATAAGTTTGGAAGTTTTGACGATACATAATTTTTTTTTATGATTAATGGATCACAGTAAGTATAGTTTGAGATTTTTAATGATATTTTTCAAAAAGGAAAGGTCCTAATGTACTTGACCAATATATATTAACTACCTTTTGAAGATTTTTTGTTTGTGATCATATGCTAAAAAGGGATTCTTCTTTAGCTTATAAGACATTTTAATGTGCATATAATATGTCCCTCCCGTGGTTCTCAATTCTTATGTTCGTAGGCTAATTATTTTCCCACGGGCCGTCAAGGCCTGAATGGCCCACTGATGGTCATTTTTACCATTGCTTGTATCATTTCATGTCACCGTCAATCTTTCAATTTCAAAGTGTTTATATGTGAATGAACTTTTCGAAGACCATTTAGCAAATTAAGAAGATGGATAAGAATCGGCCGATCTCGATATAAAAGGAAAATGTCAAAGGGTGCTCCTTAGGCACATGTTAGGTCTTATTAAATATGATTTGAAAATTTGAGCTTTACTTTTTGAAGTAAGCGATTTTATTAAAATGTCTAGTAATTTCATTTTTAAAGTGTTATTTTACTTCTCTTCTTATTTCTTTTTATAAAAATTAGGAGGGTCTACACCGATTGGTCAATACCTTGAGATTGCGTTTAATTGTCAGATTTCGATCGGATAGGATTGGATATAATATGATATAAAATCTAGGGATTTTACTATATCTTATTCATTATTTGGTGATTATCGTAATAAAGTTTGATATATTCATATCATATCATGTATATTATTTGGTATAAATTACACATTAATAGAAACGAATCAAAATTTTTATAAATAGAGATAGTAAAAATCTCTCGCAACATTCTTACGTATTTTTTTTATTTGCTTATTTTATTTTATTTCGTCTCTTTTTAAATTATTTTTTATTTCTTTCTTCCCCTTCCATTATTCTCTAATAAAATTTTATTAAATAGTAAACTATACTAATATACTTAAAATACTAAAATACCTAAAACAAGTAATAAATATAAATATAAATATATTTATATATTGATTTTATATTATAAATATAATTAAATTTGAATATATAAATAAAAATAAGATTAAATTAAAATAACTAAATTGTTATTTTTAATTTTGATATCTTATATTATAATTCAAATATTATTTGTATTGAAATATAATTTTAATTTTGTTAATTTAATAAGATTGCTATTTGAGGAAAATAACTTTCCTATCATAGATGCTATAAATCTTATCCACATTTATCCTACTTCCCTCATAAGATAATTTTATTATATCTATATTTGACTTTATCATGTATCGAGCGGTATCAAATAGAATATGATAAATTTCATTCTATTCTCGAATTTTATCCGATTGCCAAATGTAGCCCGAAAGTTTCGAAACTTCATCAATGCTTCAAAGACTTCTGTAGATGGAACAAGAGGAAAAGGCAAGCACGGCTGCCTCCACCTTTCGAACATGATGAACCTGGACATTTTCAAAAACTATATTCCTGGCTCTCACTAATAAAACCCAGCACTTTGAAGAATTTCTTTTTTGATTAAATCAAATGCCGTTGCAAAATGTCGATTTACATGGTTGTCGTTACATAGATGTTAAGTGGAAAAGTGCAATACACTGGCCATGCAATATTTTCCCATATTTCTATGAAAGTTTCATACTTTTCCTTCATGTACTTCACTGCCTATCCTAATAAAGTCCCCGTATTTTAAATTATTATAAAGTCCTTTTATTTATACAAAATATTTAATCAAATCTTTCTAGCATCACGTCCAATTGACTCGACCATTGAAAGATATTGGAATATGACGTGGATCAAACATTGCCTACATAAATAACTATAATAAATGATGAATGAGCAAGAGAACAACACGTATATAGAAAATAGTATAGGGACCAAAGCTTTTGGATAGAGTTTCTACACCACATTCTGGCGCCATTCCACAAACATGTTACTTAGACTTGGCTGAATTTGGTGCCGGAGAAATTGACAAGGCATGTTGTGTGAGCGGAACGACTTGATCGGAAAATTTAAAAAAGCACAGAGACTCGATTAAAAAAGTAATGAAGGTACAATG
Organism: Eucalyptus marginata; assembly: GCA_014182565.1. Classification (NCBI taxonomy): domain Eukaryota; kingdom Viridiplantae; phylum Streptophyta; class Magnoliopsida; order Myrtales; family Myrtaceae; genus Eucalyptus; species Eucalyptus marginata. The sequence continues at coordinate 2,625,149 of CM024589.1, forward strand.
AGAAATATTTCGAATTCTTCATGTGTCCTAAAAAATCTCTTGTAATTGAAACTCGAGCTTTACCGAGCAGGTTTTTTTTTTTTAGCCAGCAAGGATGAAATTTTTGTTGTGAGTTGACTAAGGATAAACTTAAAAAACAACACTAAAACAAAAATTTACGAATATCTGGGATTACCGGATTGATGTTAATGTCTCAACGACCCTTTTGAAGACGTGGAACCTACAAGAAGAAGAAAAGGCAGCATAGGTGCACGATGAACCTGGACAGCATCTCGAATCAAATTCCATCAGTAAGCCGGCTAATTTGAGGATAGGGGACTGGACGAATGAATCATTTCGCACTCTCCTGCGGTCGGTGGCCATAGATTTTTGGGTCCCTTTCTTGACAAAGGTACTAAGAAATGTCTCGCTAACTTTATAAAATAAGTAAAAATTCAATTTTCAATTTGAATAGACAGTCCAAACTTAAAATCCTTCACATTTAATGATAAATAGATTATCGCGTCATGCTTATAATTTGCTTACGTCTGCTTGCTCTTCAAACTCCGAATGAATCTAACAAAGTTGCTCTCCTCTTTTTCAAGAAAATGAAAAACAGCAATCTCATGATCAACACAAATCCATACATGGAGAGTAACTCATTGCCCTTTCTTACCATTTTCACTCGTTCTTTTCTTAATATGATAAGATAAACCTAAAAGGCAGTTTCAATTTCTTCCTTACCGGTCACATGAAAAATCAATGTTAATTGCGATGATTTAATACGCAATCAAAGAAGTAAAATCAATCCGAGACTCTCACGCTTCAAAATTACGCGATTACTTCAATTTCCAGCACCATCCAAACTTAAATTTAAATTTTCCTATTTTGGCTTATTTCACACATTTTTTATTTTCTTCTGCCAATTTCCCCACTTTCCACGTACCCTTTTTCCAGAGAAGGACAAGAGAAAAAAAAATCATTTCACTGAAAAGACGATTACGCCCTCTAGGATCCTATAAATTTCACGGTTCATCGAGAAGACAGAAGGCCAGCTTTCGGCGCTCTCTCCCCATCTCCCTCTCTCTGTCCGGCCACATCGGAGTCGCTTCCAGAAACCGATCGAGTTCGCCGGAAAACTCCACGCCTCCGCCGTGAAAACCACTCCGAGATGGCCGAGAAGAGCAAAGTCCTGGTGATCGGAGGCACCGGATACATCGGAAAGTTCATCGTGGAAGCGAGCGCCAAGTCCGGTCACCCTACCTTCACTCTCGTGAGGGAGTCCACTCTCTCCAACCCCGCCAAGGCCGGAATCGTCGAGGGTTTCAAGAGCCTAGGCGTCGATTTAGTTCACGTGAGTAGTCTTTTTTTCTCATGTTGTTCTTAGTCTTCCTACTGCCAAAGTAGGATTTTTTTTTTTTTAAATGATTGCTGACTATATTGATTGTTTGTCCATGCTCTTGGTTATTCGATCCTCAGGGAGACATATACGATCAAGAGAGTCTGTTGAGTGCGATTAAGCAGGTTGATGTGGTAATATCTGCTGTGGGGCAAGCGCAACTAGCGGACCAAGACAGGATTGTGGCTGCCATCAAAGCAGCCGGGAATATCAAGGTCGTGCTGTTTTTTAATAATTTCATTGCGATAGCTTTTTTGTTTTTTTCCCGGTATAAGTGCATCGCTCTCTCCTCGTGAGATTTGCTGTGATGAAATGGGATGGATTTGACTTTTTAGTCCGTGGACTTCACTTCTTTCCTTTTTTTTATATAGTCACGACTTTGTGTAGAAGTCGTGAGCGAAATTTGAGTACAGCTATTTCAAATCCAAGTACCGGGCAGTGCGGGCTTCACTGTGGTTGGGTTTCCTCTAGGTCATTGAAAAAGTTAAAAGGTTTCAAGCACTCAATATGGATTCTGGTCATCTACCGTGCTCTTTGATCATGGATGAAAACATGAACTACTTAATCCTTCAAGTGGTCTCTCTTCGGTGGTTTCATTATTGTTGTAAATAAGTTACCAAAACCCAGTTAGTGGATAGTTTAGTAGTTGTTGCTTTGGGGGATGACGGTCCATAGTGAGTGGAGCTCAGCATATGTTCACAAAAGGCACTGGACTTACCTTATATTTTACTTGTGAAAGTGTCCAAGCAAACGGCATGTTTGCATATTTTATACTTGACAGACTTATCTAGCTGATGCCTTGACAATTAAATCTTCAGTTTTCTTTCTATTTTTCTAATAGCACCTGGGGTCGAATTTGCTTCATTGCTTGTATTGATTCACCTGTAATCATTTTTACTCTGTTATGGTAACGTATTAAAACGTGAAATTCAGTCTCGAGTAAGTTTGTTTTCTTTATTTGCCAGAACTCATGTAAGTTTGTTCGATAAGGGGAACATACTCTAGTTTTTTGTTGCTTTCTAATCAAAATGTTTCTTCTAATTCAATTAATTTTCTTCACAGAGATTCTTCCCTTCAGAATTTGGAAATGATGTGGATCGTGTCCATGCTGTGGAGCCAGCAAAAACTGCATTTGCTGTTAAGGCCAAGATTCGCCGCCTTGTTGAGGCTGAGGGAATCCCTTATACCTATGTGTCTTCTAACTTTTTTGCAGGTTACTTCCTTCCAACATTGTCGCAACCTGGGGCTACAGCCCCCCCTAGAGATAAAGTTGTTATTTTAGGGGATGGAAATGCAAAAGGTAAGAAGCAATTTCTTGAGATGCACATTTTAATTTGTTGAGTTTTTTCTGTACATTTTTCACAACTTAATCACGGTAGTGATCAGAGTGGGGCAGTTCTTGAAGCTTGAGAATTCCACGCATCTTCTGATATGGAAGTTATTTGGTTTATCTTGGCACAATACCGCCTAGGCAGCAGATCATGAAGGTTATCTAAATGTATTTGATAGAAAAAAGAACGTATGGATGCAGTTGTGTGTGAGTTGTCTGGTGATTCTGTGTACCGAGAAAATTCTTCTTTGAATGCGAGCTGAAAGTAACTCTAGGAATATTAATGGCTTATATTTATTAACTGAATTCTAAAATTCTCCCCGTCAATATACAGCGGTGTTTAACAAGGAGGATGACATCGGCACCTATACTATCAAAGCTGTGGATGATCCGAGGGCCCTGAACAAAATTCTGTACATCAAACCTCCTGCCAACACCTACTCGTTTAATGATCTCGTGTCTCTGTGGGAGAGAAAGATCGGCAAGACCCTGGAGAGGGTTTATGTTACAGAGGAGCAAGTTCTGAAGAATATTCAAGGTTAGGGATGCGTTTCTATTAGATTTAAGCATGTAGAATTGTCTATTTCTCTCTGAGATTTAAGTATTCTGACGTTGATCGGTCTACTTGTTCGGTGATATTGTAGAGGCGGCAGTTCCACTCAATGTGATATTGTCCATATCTCATTCAGTTTTCGTGAAAGGAGACCAAACCAACTTTGAGATTGAGCCGTCGTTTGGAGTGGAAGCTTCAGAGCTCTATCCCGACGTCAAATACACGACCGTGGATCAGTACCTTGATCAGTTTGTCTGATGGCCGAAATTGCCTGGGATTGGTCGATATTTCACAGCAGTGTGAATCATGAATAATGTAGGATTCTGCTTATTAGGATCCTTGTGTGAAATGTTGCTCCCATTGATCATCTTATGGCGTGTACAACCTTCAAATATGAGGACATACGATGAACATTCGATTTGTTTGCATCTATGCAGTGCTTGGAGAAGTTTCTTCTGTTTTGGAGTTGATATCGTTTTTTATTTATGGGAAAGCAAAAACAAAGGCATTGGGTTCTTTGATTTTGTATATTTTATGTGGTGCGTCCTTGGTGTGGTAATGAATTGGAGCCTTTGACGATGAGGTCGACCCTTGGCAAGGATGTTGTGGCCTTTGCCCAGGCCTGACAATTGGCAGGGAAAGAAGGAAAGAAATAAAAAAAGAAGGAAAAAAAAAAGAAAAAGGTACGAAGAAATGAAAAGAAATAGAAGGAAAAAAAGAAAAAATCAGTTTTTTTTTAAATTGATTATTTATTTATTTTTTATTTTACATTAACATTGATTGTGTTGCATTATATAATTAGTGGGATGGAAGTGGAATGGGTTTTAGAGATCTCTCTTTGAATAAAGCGATGTTAGGGAAGCAGGCTTGATGGCTGGTGCAACAACCATCTTCTCTTTGGGGCAGATTGTTTAAGGGGTTGTATTATCCACACACAGATTTTTGGCATGCAGCATAGGGCCTTCGACCTTCATGGGGATGGAGAAGCCTGGTCTTAGGGAGGGATTCTATAATACCCAAAGTCATGTGGAAAGTAGGAGATGGATCTAAGATTAAAATTAGGGAAGAGAAATGGTTGCAAAAAGGTATTATTGAGGGTCAAGTGAATGTTAATGAACCTTCTTTAGTCTCTGAACTTATAGACAAAGAGCAAGGGAGATGGGACGAAATGACAATAGTAGCACACTTTGATGATCAGTTAGCTGAAGAAATTCTGACTATCCCTATTAAGCCCCAAACATAAACAGATCAGCTTGTATGGACTGGTATTCAAGCAAGCAAATATACAGTGAAAAGTGCGTATAACTACATCAAGGAGGATACAGAACAATGTCAAGTGAATCAGGCCACAATTTTGTTTCAACCTCCCCCCTCACTCTGGAAAGACATCTAATTTGCACACTCCACCCAAGATAAGAATTTTTATGTGGAATTTATGCCAAAATGCTCTCCCAACAAAGGATAACCTATTTCGAAGGAAAATATTACCTGACCCCATATGTCCATTATGCCATTATGAGAGGGAAACGGTTGAACATCTCTTCCTGCTGTGTTCGTGGACAAGACATATATGGGACAACACTGTGCTGAACATAAAGATATCAAGTTAGGGATTGACAATGATAGAAGAATGGTTTTGCAAACTCAAAAAGAAGACAACTAATCCTCCAAACCTGCACTTGGTGGCTATAACGTTGTGGACTATGTGGAAGGCCTGAAATCAGGCCACCTTTCGGGGTAGAGAACCAGAGGCATCGGCTATCATTGATTTAGCACAAGCGGTTCTGAAAAGCTATAACCGGTGGAATCAAAGGAAGGGAGGATCTAGAGACAGAGTAGATGCCGGATTTGAAAATAGAGAAGCCTGAACAGGGATTAGCGAGTCAAACGAAAAGCTGAGACAGGGGAACAAAGAATTGGGTGAGGAGCTACAACCTGTGAATTGAACGCCGAGACTCAGAGCAGATGATGGATCGAGAAATAGAGAAGATGAGTGGAGAGGAGACATGCGACCAAGGCTGAGTGGTGAGCTGAGCCCGGATAGCAGAGCGGCGTCGGGAGCAGGAGTGGACGGCAGCAGAGCACGAAGTAGAGAAGAGCAATCTCGGCTCAGAACCTCCAACCATCGAAATGCTGGTGACGTTGGGTGCAAAGTAGGTGGATCTAGGACTAGGAGGCCGAACGGCGAGCTGCGAACTCGCACCTGAGCAGAGGGAGCCGAAGAGGATGATAGATCGGGAGGGAGAGCAGGTGAGCAGTACGAAGAGCTATGCCTTGGATCGAGCAGTGAGCTGAGACGGAGTCATAGCGCGCTAGAAATAGAAGAATACGCTGGTTCAGGGAGCAAAGCAAGAAGAGGAGAGCTGCGACCCCTGTACAGATCTGAAACCCGAGAAGCTGCTTGCTGGAGGACCCACGAAATCGGTAGATATGAAACTCGAGAAGTCGAACCATCTCAGACATGGATTCCACCGCCGAAAGGAGCTTTGAAGATAAACATAGATGGAACGTACGTACCCGGTTCGTTGGGGAATTCCATAGCTTGCATCTGCCGCGATTCGGGGGGGAGGATGGTGGGAGGTGCGGCTAAAGCAATTAGAGCCTCTTCCCCCTTGATGGCCGAAACCCTAGCTTTATGGGAAGCCCTCAACTGTTTCTTCCCTAAAAGACACGAAGTACTTCTTTCTGAGTCAGATAGTTCGCAACTTGTCAAAGCTATGACCAGTTTACAGCAGTAAGTTCAACCTATTGTCAACAAGTGCAAGGAAAAAATGCAGGCCTTCTCAAATGTTTAGATAGCCCATTGTTCGAGAGAGGCCAATCTTGTTGCAGACTGAGTAGCTAAAGCCCACAAGAACAATTACTTATCTCTAAATTGGGTCTTGTCCCCTCCACAAACTTTGTTGGACCTTTTATGTAATGATGCCCATTTACCGGGCCTCTCATCTTTGCTTACTTAATGAAATGTTTCCATTTCTGACCAAAATAAAAATAAAATAAAATTAGTGTTGCATCTATTCGATTTGTCGAAGGCTTTCCACGATTGTTGTTAAATCATTTCACATTTCAACTCTCATAATGTTGCTTTTATCCATGGAGGTTGCGAATTACGAATGTAGTAACCTTGGCCAATAAATTAAAGGGTTAATATTAAGAAAAAATTCAAATTGATGCATTCGTAATAAGTTTATCCTAAATAAATTTTTTGACAACTAAAAATCTCAAATTAATAGACTTATGATAAATTTACCTTAAATCGGCAGACTCATGACAATCTCCAAACTTCTCAATTGGTATGACTTTGATAAATTTACCCTCTATTAAACTCCATCAAATTTTACCATTAAATTTGTTAAGGTAAATGACACATTGTGTTATGGTGACATGACAAGTCCACGTAATAATTCAGAGGGTTAATGTCACGAAAAATCTCAAATTTATCACATGTATATCGTTAAATTTATCACAAAAGTAACGTTAAATTTGTTATAAGTATATCGGTTTGAAGATTTTCATGGTATTTACCCTATGGACATGCCACATCATCATGTGTCATCCATGTTAGCAAATTTAATAGTAAAATTTGACTGAAGCTAATGGAAGATAAATTTGTCGCAAGTTTATCAATTTGGAGTTTTTTGTTGTTAAAATATTAGTTTTGAGTAAATTTGTTAGGGTCTATCAATTTGAGATTTTTTGTGATAAAAAAATAATTTTGGGTAAATTTATCACAAGTATACCGGTTTACGGTTTTTTATGGTAAAAAAATTAGTTTAAAGTAAATTTGTAATATGTATACCGAATTTGAGGGTTTTTCATAGTAAAAACATGACATTTAATTAAATAGAATCCCTAACACTTCACAATTACGATTACTTAAATTTATAACACCATCAGAATTAAATTTTCTTGTTTTTTGCTAAGTTAAATCTATCTTACTTCACAATAACTTCATACATCACTGAAATTGGACAAAATTGTTATCTTCTGTTTATTTTCCCACTTTCCATGTGCCCTTTCTCCAGTGAAGGATTGTCTCAACAAGTAAGATTATTTCACTGAAAAGACGATTATGCCCCTTTCGGAATCAAAATCCAATGACGATCCATCATGAAGACAAACCACGCCTCCCGCTGGGAAAACTCTCCGATGGCCGAGAAGAGCAAAGTCCTGATGATCGGAGGCACTTAGGATTTCATAATACCCTAGCTCAATTTGATTATAGTCAAACTTACTATCAAAACTCGAGCTTGGATTTTATAAGCTCGAATATTATATCTTCATATATATTGTTATAGTTATCAAATGCTTTTAATAATGAAAGCTCGATAAGGTATCGAGCGAAGTATCGAAAAGCACGAACTCAACTCGATAAGATACTTGAGAGATTCAAACTCGTGCTTGACTCAAAATTAAGCAAGTCGAACTCGAGCTACTCTCGAGTAACTTGACTTGGTTTTAGCCATATGCGCAAGTAGGGGTGTTAAAAAAGCCCACATTGACCAGGCCCTAGTTTTCTTCGGATACGAATTTTTAGATGTTTTTATCATAAGGGTTGGGGTAGGGTTGGGCCGGCTCAGGCTTTTTTGACATTCTATGTAGGGTAGCTTTGAATAAATTTCTGATTTTGCACCTTCAATGGAACCATTCTACCCGTTCTCTCGTATTATATGATATTCGAGTCTTGGGCGAGTCGGGTCAAGTCAATTGCGTGCCTATAGGATTTTGGGTGGGGCCCAGTATCATGAAAACCCGGTCCCATTCCCACCCCTTGACACCCCTAATGCGGGAGTGAACCTTTATTAGGACATAAGCTCCAATTCAAGCAACCTCTTTCGACCCATCATCTTTGCATGAAGTCTTAGTTGACGAAAGTAAGTGAGCTTTACGACGTGCATGGCAACCATTTTATTTCTGTTCCAAATAATTTTTCTATTTTAGATTTGTTTAGAATAGAAATTTGTTTAATAACGCAATTTCATTTTTCTATTTTTGAAATAAATTTTAATTCAGAAATAGGTTTGGAACAGAAATGAGAAGCGAAAATTTTTGTTTTACTCATTCTCTTTACTAGTCAGTCACTTGCCTATCGCTATCGCCCGCCGTCCGTCACCGTTGTCCATCATCCGCCGCCGGTTACCGTTGTTGCCATCTGTCACCCCTCAGGAAGGAGAAATTTTGTGTCAAAATTCTATTATGAGAATAGAAATTTTACATCAATTATTAAACATGAATATTTCTCCGAAACTCATCCAAAAATAGAAAAAAAAATCTATTTCTTTTCTAAAAATAATTTCTAATCAGAATGATTATTATTCGTGTCTGGTAATTTCCATCCAATGCTGTCGAGACTTTTCCACGGGTGCACCGTGGGCACTACGCACCTAACCCCCTCGAATTATTTACTTTCGTTTGGTAGGCCTCGTGTAGCGCATGCTAGTGGATGTAGTTGTCTCCTGTCCTCCGCATCCTTTTTCCCTTCTTTTTGAATCTTCTGGTCTACGGGAGTGCATATATGTTGCTACTCCTAGGGTTCTTTAAAAAAAAATAAGGAGAAAGAAGCCAAAAAAACATACAAATTATGCCAACCGTGACATATATATATATTAAAAAAAAATTTGTAACATAAAAATCCTCAAACTATGAACCTTTTCTTGTTGTGTGACATATTTATCCCTTGACAAGGTTCATCAAATGATTTTCTAGCTAAAACAACGTCGGTTTAGCATCATGTTAATATCATTTGCTTTCCGTCATCCATGTAATTGAATCTTAATAAAGAGTAAATGTATCATGTAAGTACAAGTTTTGGGTTTTTAGTGTCACACAAAAATATTTAGGGTAAATGTGTAAGAGTGAGTATAGTTTGAAATTTTTTATGGTCTTTTCCCAAAAAAAAAAAAAAAAAGTTTAATACCTTAAAAAACCCAAAACTGGTACACCTATGACAAATTTATCCCAAATTAGTATATTTGTGACAAATTTATTCTAAACTAATTTATAATACCGCCAAAATCTCAAACTGATACATTTGTAATAATATATACCATCCAGTTAAATTGGATTAATACCACAAAAATCACAAATTTTGCATAACCGTGACAAATGGAGAATAAAATCCCAAACTGGTACACCAACAAACTGTCATGTGTCATTCAACTTAATAATTTGACAGTAAAATCTAACGGAAACTAATAGAGGGTAAATTTATCACAAGAATACCAGTTTGAGGTAAATTTGTCAAATGTATATCAATTTGTGGTTTTTTAAGGTCAAAAAATTAGTTTGAGTAAATTTGTCATAAGTATATTAGTTTGGGATTTTTCAAGGTATTAATCCAAAAAAATGGCCTTGGTGTACTTGACTAAGAAATATAACTACCTTTTGAAAATTGTTTGCTTGTGATGACATGCTAAAAGGGGCTTTTCTTTAGCTTATAATACGTTTTAATGTGCATATAATTATGTCCGTGCTATTTAAGGTTCTTAAATGGCCCGTTGATGATCGTTTTTACCATTGCTCATATAGTTTCATGTCGCCGTAAATCTCTCAATGTTAGAGTGTTTATAGTTGGATGAACTTTTTCGACGACCATTTACCAGATTAAGGAGATGGATAAAAACCGGCCGATCCCGATAAAAGGAAAATGTCAAAGAGTGCTCCTTAGGCACATGTTAAGTCTTATTAAATTTGATTTGAAAATTTGAAGTTTATTATTTGAAGCAAGCGATTTTATTAAAATATCTAATTATAATTGTATTGAAAGGTGTTACTTTTAAATTTCTTCATATTTACTTTTATAAAAATTAGCAGGATTTACACCAATTGGTCAATGCCTTGAAAGGTCCCAATTTCATTAATGCTTCAAAGACTTTTGTAGATACCTCCACCTTTCGAAAATGATGAATCGGGACATCTTAGGGCGCGTTTGGTAACGATTACGTTGGGAGGCGATTCGGCGACTAGAAATGATTATTTTTGATTACGTTAGGGCGATTCGAGTAAAAAACGCGTTTGGTAAGCGTCCAAAATTTTGATTACGGAATAGAATCGCGTTTGATCTTGTCTAATTGATTCTGTTCCAAATTAATTTATTTTGATTTTTAAATAATTTTTAAATAATTTTTTTTTTTTTCCTTTTTTTTTTTTTTCTTTTCTTTTTTTCCCCCTTTTCTCCTATTATTCTTCTTCTTCATCTGGCCGGCGACGCTCACCGGAGCGTCGCCGGCCCTCGGCGAGGTCGGCCCTCGTCGGCCGAGCCTCGCCGGTGGCCAGGCCGGCCTCGCCGGGGCTGGGCGAGCCCGACCTGGCCACCGGCGGGGCTGGGCGAGCCTCGCCGGTGGCCAGGCGAGGCCGGCCTGGCCACCGGTTGGGCTGGGCGAGCCTCGCCGGTGGCCAGGCGAGCCTCGGCGAGGCTGGGCGAGCCTCGCCCAGCTGCCGGCGAGGCTCGCCTGGCCACCGGCGAGGCTCGCCCAGCCCCGCCGATGGCCGGCGAGCCTCGCCGGCCGGGTGAGCCGGCCGGCCACCGGCGAGGCTTGGCCTTGCGGATCTGGCGGCCGAGCCTCGCCGGTGGGCCGGGCTTGCCTCCGGCGAGCTCGCCAGACCTCGCCCTGGCCTGGCGAGCCTCCGGCGAGCTCGCCGGACCGGCGGCCGGCGGCGGCTAGCGGCGGCGGGCGGCGGCGGACGGCGGGCGGATGGCGGCGGGTGGTGGTGGACGACAATCGTGGGACGACGGAAGGGAAAAATGAAAGTTTATTTGTTTTGATTCTTTTTGATTCTCGGACGAAGAATCATTTTTTTTTATTCTCAATTCTCTTCCCGTCTGTTAGAACGATTTTGTTCTAACAAAAATTTTACCAAACACGATTCGTCGTCCCAAACCGAGAACAAAAATCGGGAATCAGTGCATTGTTTGCAGCGTTACCAAACAGCACCTTAATGAATCTGGACAATCTGAAGATTTTTTTTTATTAAATCAAAAACTGTTGCAAAAAGCCAATTTACATCGTTGTCGTTACATAAATGTTAAAGTGGAAAAGTACAATTGAAATTACACAAGCTGCCCGTTCAACACTGACTATGCAATATTTTCCCATATTTTTACAAAAGTATCATACTTTTAGTTCCTATAATTCACTAATTTTTCTAATAAGGTCCCCATACTTTCAATTATTCTAAAATTCTTTTTAATTTTTATAAAATATCTAATCAAGTCCTTCCAACATTAATTCAATTGACGCGATTGTTTAAGGCTACCGGAATGTGATGTTGATCAAATATTGCTTACCTATAAAAATAAGTACTTTACTAGAAAAAGTACGGGGATCGAAGCTTTGGATAGAGTTTTCAACAACCAGTAGGCAATATGATCCACATCACATTTTGGCATAATTCGACAGACATGTTAATTGGACGTGGCCGAATTCGATGATGGAGATATCAACTAGGCATGTTACATGAGTAGAATCACTTGATTATAAAAATTAAAATTATAGATACTTGATTAAGAAAATGGTGAAGGTAAAGAGATGAATATAACTTTGAATACTTTACGTGTCCTCAAAAATTTTGTCATAATTGAAACCCGAGGTTTCACTTTGCAGATATATATATTGGCGAGCAAGGATGAAATTTCCGTAGTGAATTGGTAAGGATAAACTTAGAAACAACGAGATTAAGGATAAATTTAGAAACAACAAGATTGAATAAAATTTATGGATACCTAGGATTTATTGAATTGATTTTAATGTTTCAAGGAATCTTGTAGGCGTGGAACCGACAGGAAGAAGAAAGGGCAAATGCACGATGAAGAACCTGGACAATTTCTCGAAACAAATTCCTATCTCTAAAGCCCGACCCTTCGTTGATAGTGGGCGTGCGTCCTTTTCTTGATCATGACACTTCCAAATATCTCGCTTACTTTACAAATTAAGCGACGGTCGAATCTTAAAATCATTTCCGTTTAATGATAAAGAGATTATTGCATTATGCGCCTGATTCACTTAGATCATGCTCGCTCTTTAATCCTTGAATGAATATAACAAGGCTGCTTTTTTTTTTTTTGAGAATTTGTGAACTGATTGTATAGCTCATTGTCCCTTCAAACCATTTTCACTTATTTTTTTCAATATCATAAAGTAAATCTAGAATGCGATCACTTCTTCCTTACTAGACATGTGAAAAACCAACGTTAATGTAATGGCTTAATACTCAATCGAAAAAATAAAATCATAATATGAAATTAATTTGAGTATCTCATACTTCAAAATTACGTGATTGCTTAAATCTTCAGCTCCATTTAAACTTAAATTTAAATTTTCTTATTTTGGCTTATTTCACACATATTCGATTTTCTTCTGTTTAATTTTCAAACTTTTTTTTTTCTGTCGGATTGTTTATTTTCAAACTTTACATGTACCGTACCGACAAAAAAATAAAATAAAATTTACATGGACCTTTTTCGTTGAAAAAGGTAAAAATCATCTCAATGAAAAGACTATTATACCCTTCTAGAATCCGATAACTTGACGCTCCGTCGCTTTATATCTTTCTCTCTCTCTCTCTCTCTCTCCAGTCACAGCAGAGTCGCTTCTAGAAGCCGAACAAGTTCGCCGGAAAACACCGCGCCTCCGCCGTGAAAACCACTCGGAGATGGCAGCGAAGAGCAAGGTCCTGGTGATCGGAGGCACTGGATACATCGGAAAGTTCATCGTGGAAGCGAGTGCAAAGTCCGGTCGCCCGACCTTCGCTCTCGTGAGGGAGTCCACTCTCTCCAACCCCGCCAAGGCCGGAATCGTAGAAGGTTTCAAGAGCCTCGGCGTCAATTTAGTTCACGTGAGTAGTCATTCCCGTGCAATCTCTGTTCGTTTCCTGCATTTGGTGCTGCTTCGAGAAAATCGAAGCGTCGCCAGCCGTTATGTCTCGTTCCGCATTTCCGAGAAATGTTTTCAGCAGTAGAATCGGAGTCGATTTTTCATCTCAATCTTTCATGAGATCGCAGTTGATGGAGTCACGTTACGATTTGGTGTTTCTCTTACGAACGAGTACATTTGTAGACAAATCTTACGAAATTTTCCATATGTTATGTACTGTATAGATGCATTTTTACGGTAAGATGCCTTGTTCTAACATTTTGAAGATCGGTAGGCAATGTGTGGACGAGCGTTATACTACGGATAGTAGCTTTGTCTTTTTATATCTCATGATACTGTGTCTCGTCTGGTGAAGGTATTGAAGTTTTATCTGCATCGGATTATGTATTTCTCATTTTCTTAGTCTTCCTGCTGGTCAAAATAGGATTTTTTTAACCACTGCCCTCAGCGCAGCTGGCTTGGGCTCTCTCCCCCTCACGAAGGGGAGGAGTTCGAATCCCAGAGGCGGTGTTAGGATTCTTATTTGGAGTATTGTGGTGGTGGGTCCTGCAGTCTTGCAATCGCTCCCTAGGTTTGCTCGGCTTACGGTTCCTGGGTTACCAAAAAAAAAAAAAGAAGGATTTTTTTTATGATTGCTGACTTTATTGATTGTTTGTCCATGCTCTTGGTTATTTGATTCTCAGGGAGACATATACGATCAAGAGAGTCTGTTGAGTGCAATCAAGCAGGTCGATGTGGTAATCTCTGCTGTGGGCGAGCACAATTAGAGGACCAAGACAGGATTGTTGCTGCCATCAAAGCAGCCGGGAATATCAAGGTCGTGCTGTTTTTTATAATTTCGTCTAAGTTACTACTTTTGTTTAGCATTTGACTGATGATATAGGTTGGCGTTGGTTTAATTCTTATCTTCTGGTATAAGTGCATTGCGTTCTCCTCGTGAGCTTCGCTTTGATGAATTGGGATGGATTGACTTATAGTTATGACTTTGTGTAGAAGTCGTCAGCAAAATTTGAGGATAGCTATTTCAAATCCAAGTATAGCACAGTGTGGGCTTCTAAGTGGTCTACTTTAGATCCACACTATCGCTTTTTGACGTATTCAATTGGGTAGGAAATTCTGTCATTATGGACATCTTTACACAATCAAAAAGGTTCTTTGACCCCAAACTCGTGCTCTCACCAGTCTTGGTCCTTGTATGGATATTGGGCTGCCCACAAACTCCAGGAGGCTTTATTTATTCAGAACCTCTATGGTTGGGTTTCTTCTAGGTCACCGAAAAGAACCAAGAGTTTCTAGCACTCAATATGGACTATGGTCATCTATGCAGCTCTTGGATCATGAATGCGAATCATGAACTACTTAATCCTTCAAATGGTCTTTTTTCGGTGGTATTATTATTGTCGTAAATAAGTTACCAAAACCCAGTTAGTGGATAGTTTAGTAGTTGTTGCTTTGGGGGTTGAGGGTCCATAGTGAGTGGAGCTCAGCATGCTCACAAAAGCCAATCGACTTACCTGATATTTTATTACTTGTGAAAGTGTCCAAACAAGCAGCATCTTTGCATTTTTATACTGGACAGAGTTATCTGGCAAATGCGTTAATAATTAAGTCTTCAGTTTTCTTTTCTTCTATTTTTCTAATAGCCCTTGGGATCGAATTTGCTTCATTGCTTGTATTGATTCACTTGTAATCATTTTTTACTCTGTTATAGTAACATATTAAAACGTGAAATTCAGTCTTGTGTTTTCTTTATTTGCCAGAACTCATGTAAGCTTGTTCGATAAGGGGAATATGCTCTAGTTTTTGTTGCTTTCTAATAAAAATGTTTCTTCTAATTCAATTAATTTTCTTCTCAGAGATTCTTGCCTTCAGAATTTGGAAATGACGTGGATCGTGTCCATGCTGTGGAGCCAGCAAAAAGTGCATTTGCTATCAAGGCCAAGATTCGCCGCCTTGTTGAGGCGGAGGGAATCCCCTTATACCTATGTGTCTTCTAACTTTTTGCAGGTTACTTCCTCCCAACATTATCCCAGCCTGGGGCTACAGCTCCCCCTAGAGATAAAGTTGTTATCTTAGGGATGGAAATGTAAAAGGTAAGAAGCAACTTGAGATTCGCATTTTAATTCATTGAGATTTTTCTGTAAATTTTTCACAACTTAATTATGGTAGTAAACAGAGTGGGGCAGTTCTTGAAGCTTGAGAATTCCAAGCATCTTCTGTATCTGGAGATGTTGGCCATTAGTCTTTTCTTTCAGAGATTTATAGATGATATGAAAGTTCTGTGGTTTATCTTGGCACCTTACCACCTAGCCGGCAGATCATGAAGGTTATTTTAATGTATTTGGGAGAGGAAAGAACATATGGATGCAGTTGTCTGGTGATTCTGTTTACTGAGAAAGTTCTTTGAATGCGAGCTGAACGTAGCTCTGGGAATATCAATGGCTTATATTTATTAACCAAATTCTAAAATTCTTGCCGTCAATACACAGCGGTGTTTAACAAGGAGGATGACATTGGCGCCTATACCATCAAAGCAGTGGATGATCCGAGGACCTTGAACAAAATTCTGTACATCAAACCTCCTGCCAACACCTACTCGTTTAATGATCTCGTGTCTTTGTGGGAGAGAAAGATTGGCAAGACCCTGGAGAGGGTTTATGTTCCAGAGGAGCAAGTTCTGAAGAACATTCAAGGTCAGGGATGCGTTTTCATTAGATTTAAGCACGTGTATTGTCTATTTCTCTCCGAGATTTAAGTATTCTGAAGTCAATCGGTCTACTTGTATTGTCATATTGCAGAGGCGGCAGTTCCACTCAATGTGATATTGGCCATATCTCATTCTGTTTTCGTGAAAGGAGACCAAACCAACTTTGAGATTGAGCCATCGTTCGGAGTGGAAGCTTCAGAGCTCTATCCCGACGTCAAATACACGACAGTGGATCAGTACCTTGATCAGTTTGTCTGATAGCCGAAACTGACTGTTTGGTAGATTTCTCACATCAGTTTGAATCATGAATAATATAGGATTCTGCTAGTCAGGATCCTTGTGCGAAATGTCGCTCCCGCTGATCGTCTTATGGTGTGTACAACCTCCAAAGATGAGGACATACTATGAACATTCGATGTGTGTGCATCTATGTAGTGCTTAGAGAAGTTACTCCTGTTTTGGAGTTTGATATGGCTTTATGGGCTAAGCTATGGGAAGCTAAAAACTAGACACGGGTTTATCTAATTTTATATATTATATGTGGTTCGTCCTCGGTGTGGGTAATGAATTGGAGCTGCCAATGATGAGGTCGAGCCTTGCCCCGGGCATGTGAGGTCGACCCTTGGTGAGGGCATCGAGGTCTTCGCTGAGGCCTGGCAATTGAGGAAAAAAGTACGTAAGAAATGAAAAGAAAACAAAAAGAAAAAGAAGGGTAAAAAGAGAGCGAAAAGAATATGTTTTTTCAAATTTCAAAAATTTTCATGTGAGCATTTGCCATGTTGCGTTAGTAGGCCAACGTTGATTGTCTCTAGGAAGCACGGTACTCTTTCGGATGTATTTGACACTCTGATATGTGTTTAATATTTTTTAACATGTTCCAGTGCACAGTTAACAGGTGTTGAAAAATTCGACCCGTGATCAATTCTCTCAACACGTAAGTTCGGAATTGTACTTTGACATGTTTAGATATGCATTACTACGTGTTGAAAAATCTAATACGTGATTAACTCTCCCGACATGGTCCAACATGTGAGTCTAGAATTCTCACATGCGATTTTGACACGCGCAAGTCACTTTAATTTTTTTTTTTTCAATAAATGATGGGTCAAAATGTAAATATATGTATAAAAATAAATAGTAATAAAAATAATAAAAGGAAGAAATGAGAAAAATCTAGTCTTATATTCTCTTTTGACTTTCACTTTTTGTAATTCACGATTTTTAGTGTAAATTCATTCTAATCTCTTTTATTATTATTTATTTATTTGTGAATTTAAATCAAATTAATTTGATTGAAATAAAAATACACATTTAATATACGTGTCCAATGTGTTGGAATTCTTTTTTTTTTTAGAAATGACGTGTTGACATTTCTTGTCGTGTCGGGTATCGGTGTTAGTGCTACTTAGGATTGTATCGCAAAATAAATCATTGAAAGATTTATAACTAAATTGATCAAATCAAAATATTTAAAATTGAATTGGCATTCATGTCAAAGGTTTAACAACTTTTTACTAATCATTCCATATTTCGACACTTGTAATGTTGCTTTTTTCTCCCATAGAGGTCATGAATTACAAATATAGTAATCTTGTGTCAGCTAATTAATTAAAGAACGGTGATCTTGTGATCAACCCCCCTAGGAAAAAGAGTTTATTGAATCTCGAAACAATAGCATAGCGGCTATGAAGCTTTATAATATCATGCTACGATTTGGATGTAGAGTGGCTCATTGCCCATTTCACACCATTTTCTTATCTTTTTCACGTGATAAAAGTCAACGTAAAATAGTGGTTTCAACTACTTCCTCATCAATTACGATTACTTAAATTTATAGCATTATCAAAATTAAATTTTCTTGTTTTTCGCCAAGTTAAAATCTGTCCTACTTCACAATAGTTCAGTTTTTTTTTTTTTTTTTTTGGTAAGGACTTCACAATAATTCAGTTTCAATTACTTCCTCATCAATTAGGATGTTCGCCAAGGCCAACATCGCAGAAGGATTCAGGAGCTTAGGCATCAATTTAGTTCATGTGAGTAGTTCTTCCTATGCAATCCTGTTTGTTTCCCGCATTTGGTGCTCCTTTGAGCAATTGAAGCGTCCCTTGCCGTTAATCTCGTTAGTCAAGATTTTTCTGTACATTAATCACGATTTAATTACGGTAGTGATTAGTGTGAGGGGCAGTTCTTGAAGCTTGAGAATTCCAGGGCAACGTCCTTGTCTGGAGATATTGGGACTCTTACATCCATCAGTCTTCACCTTAAGAGACTAGTAGATGATATGAGTGTGTTGTGGTTTATCTTGGCATAATACCACCTAGTGGGCAGATCGTGAAGGTTCTCTTTATGTATTTGGTTGAGAAAATAACATATGGATGTATCTATCTGACGGTTGTTGATGAATCTGTTTACCTAGAGAATTCTTCTTCAATTCGAGCCGAAAGTAGCCCTAGGAAGATCAATGGCTCTGTGATTTATTTATTAGCCAAATTCTAAAACTCTCCACGTCAATATGCAGCGGTGTTTAACAAGGATGATGACATTGGCACCTATACCATTAAAGCTGTGGATGATCCAAGGACCTTGCACAAAATTATGTACATCAGACCTCCTGCCAACACCTACTCTTTTAATGAGCTCGTGTCATTGTGGGAGAGAAAGATCGGCAGGACCCTGGAAAGGGTGTATGTTCCAGAGGAGGAGGTTCTGAAGAATATTCAAGGTTAGGGCTGCGTTTCTATTGGATTTAAGCGCGTGAATCGTCTCTATTCTCTCTAAGATTTAAAGCTCGTCCAGTCATTGCAGAGGCGGTGGTTCTGCTCAATGTGATATTGGTAGTATTCAATTCTGTTTTCGTGAAAGGAGACCAAATCAGCTTCGAGATCGAGCCATCATTTAGAGTGGAAGCTTCATAGCTCTACACCGATGTCAAATACACGATTGTAGATCAATATTTGGATCAATTTGTCTAATTATCGAACCCGATTATGCTTGATAAATTTCTCACATCGGCTTGAATCATAAATAATATAAAATAGCTTTTTTGTCAGAAAGTAAGAATCAATTACTGTAAAAAGATTTCGTTCTTGAATTCCATGAAGAACATGCAGCCAGCGTAAGTTAGGGCCGCCGATTTCTTTTATATCTCGATGGATGTTTTGTTGACGCAACAATCAATTTTCTTCGTCATATACAGACAACTTTTAGTAAGTCAAGTTGTTGTTTCAAAAAAAATTTACGTCATCGGCCAAATTCGACAAAATCGATAGATACGTACTTTGCACGTGCTCATTTTCCACCGTAAATTTCTTCCATCTTTCGTGGTCCACTTTTGCATCTACTCATTTTCCGAGCAAAGTATGATGGGGTGGGATTTAATATACATGTCTCAATGCGTCGGAAATGATGTGTCGGCGTATCGTATCGTATCACGTGTCGGTATCGATGCTACTTAGGATTGTATCGCAAGGTAAATTGTTAAAAAATTTGGAACTAAATTGACTAGATCCAAATATTTAAAATTGAATTGGTATAGATGTCAAAGGTTTAATAACGTTCTACTAATCACTCCATATGTGGACACTTGTAATGTTGCTTTTTTCTCACATAGAGGTTATGAATTACAAATATAGTAATCTTGTGTTGGATAATTAATTAAAGAAGGGTAATCTTGTGATCAACCCTCCCAAGAAAAAGAATTCATTGAACCTCGAAACAATAGCATAGCGGCTATGAAGCTCTATGATATCATGCTACCATATGGATGTAGAGTAGCTCATTGCCATTTTATACCTTTTTTTTTTCTTTTCATATGATAAAAGTCAACGTAAAAAAGTAGTTTCGACTACTTCCTCGTCAATTACAATTACTTAAATTTATAGTACCATCAAAATTAATTTTTCTTGTTTTTTTGCTAAGTTAACTATCTTATTTCTCAAGAATTTAAATCATCACTGAAACGAAACGAAATCGTTATCTTCTATCTATTCCCACTTTCCATGTACCCTTTTTCTAGTAAAGGATTACCTCAATAAGAAAAATTATTTCAATGAAAAGACGATTACGCCCTTCCAGAATCATCCAATGACACTCCGTCCCGTCATGAAGACAAGAACCCCCGCTATTTAGCTCTCTCTCTCTCTCTCTCTCCAGTTACAACAGAGTCACGTCAGAGAGAGATCAAGTTCGCCGGAAAACACCACGCCCCCGCCGTAAAAAGACCCTCCAAGATGGCCGAGAAGAGCAAAGTCCTGGTGATCGGAGGCACTGGATACATTGGAAAGTTCATCGTGAAAGCGAGTGCTAAGTCCGGTCGCCCTACCTTTGCTCTCGTGAGGGAGTCCACTCTCTCCAACCCCGCCAAGGCCGAAATCATCGAAGGTTTCAAGAGCTTAGGCGCGAACCTAGTCCATGTGAGTAGTTATTCCCGTGTGATTCTGTTCGTTTCCCACATTCGGCGCTGCTTCGAGGAATTGAAGCGTCCCTTGCCATTTGATCTTGCTCGGAATTCCGAGAAATGTCTTTAATCAGTAGTATCGGAGTCAATTTTCGTCTTAATCTTTCACAAGATCGAGTTGATGGAGTCACGTTACAATTCGGCGTTGCTTTTTCTCTTCTCTGATATTTCGGCCTCGTAAGTTGGCGAAACCAGAAACAATCTCCCTCTCATCTTTCACACTGACTGACG
Source organism: Eucalyptus marginata (assembly GCA_014182565.1). Taxonomy (NCBI): domain Eukaryota; kingdom Viridiplantae; phylum Streptophyta; class Magnoliopsida; order Myrtales; family Myrtaceae; genus Eucalyptus; species Eucalyptus marginata. The sequence goes on from CM024589.1 coordinate 2,645,676, forward strand.
AATCTCCTCAGCTTCGCATGTTGAAACGAACGAGTACATTTTTAGACAAATCTTGTGAAAATTTCCATTTTTAGGCAAATCTTATGAAAATTTCCATATGTTTCGTACTGTGTAGATGAATTTTTATACAGAAGTACATGTGGCTGATCTGTAATTCAGATGTCATTGCAAATACCTTGTTGTAACCTTTCAAAAGATTGGTAGGTAATGCATGGACAAGAATTCTGTGGATAGCAGCTTGTTTATTATTATTATTTTTTTAATTTCTCATAACACTTTTTCTCGTCTGGTGAAGGCATTGAAGTCTTATCCCCGACCAAAAAAAAAAAAAAAAAAGGCATTGAAGTCTTATCTGCATCAGATTTCGTATTTCTCCTTTTTCGTAGTCTTCCTACTGGCCAAAATTGGATCAGTTGATGATTGCTGACTTTATTGATTGTTTTTCCATGCTCTTGGTTATTTGATTCTCAGGGAGACATATACGATCAAAAGAGTCTGTTGAGTGCGATTAAGCAAGTTGATGTGGTAATCTCTGCTGTGGGGCGAGCACAGCTAGAAGACCAAGACAGGATTGTTGCAGCCATCAAAGCAGCCGGGAATATCAAGGTTGTGCCGTGTCTAGTAATTTCATTTCAAGTCATTATTGTTTGTTTAGCATTTGATTGATGATATAGGTTGGTGTTAGTTGTTAGCTTAAGTCTTTTCTTCTAGTATGAGTGCATCACGTTCTTGTTGTGAGCTCTGCTTTGATGAAATGGGATGTATTCACTTTTTATCTGTAGACTTCACTTCTTTCCTTTTTAAATGGTCATGACTTTGTGTAGAAGTCGTCGGTGAAATTTGAGGCTAACTATTTGTCGCGACCCAATTTTTCGGGGTTTGCCACCTAAAACTAGGTTGATGGACTACTAAGCCTTTAAGCTTAGCTCGGGCTCTCCCAAGCCCATACCAAATCGCGACTTAGGATTTAACATGCAAAATATCATTATCTAGGAGTCGCCACTAATCGGTTTGGGGTAGGTCGATTAGACACCTAAGTAAAATAACGGGAGGATTATCTTACTCCTACGAACCAGAGATTTTGGATACGGGGACTTGATTACGTTGGATTTCTCTAACGCCCTTTCGGTACCTTCTCTTTTGTTTTTTGAAAAAAATGTCCTGGCAAAGTTAGCTTGAATTGATTTTATTTCACTTTCCTAACGTGTGAGGTGATCATACATGTGCGCATACCACCAATTTAACACATCAAGAAAGCAAATAAAATAATGCAGGACTTACCTCAAAGCAACGAAAGCATCTGCATTTGTTAGATCAGAATTCACATCAACAATCTTAGATATGATTTCTAATTAACAAGAAATCACTCAATTTTTTGCCTTCACTTTTTAATGAGAATAAGGTCCATATGCAATGCAATGTTTCTAATCAAATATGAAATGATATGGCATGACAAAATGTCTTAAACTATATGAATGAGTAAAAAGAAACTAATGATTTCTTAATGAACATGCAATAATTAAATATGCAATCTAAATTAATCAAAATGACCTAATTCTAATGACGGGCAATTTCTAATTAAATGAACCTAATAATAAACCCTAAATGACGTGCATTCAGTGGGTCTAATTCTATATGACATGCACATGAATTTTTCTATTCTAAAAATGCAATATATTCTAGAAATTGAAACTAATTTATCCTAAGACAAATTTTAATGAAATTCGAAATTAAGGAAAATGCAATTCATAAAAAAAAAACTAACATCCTAAATGAGTGCACTTTTTCTTTTTCTTTTTCATGATTCAAAATAAAATCCCCATCTAATCATGCAAGATAAACAAACAAACCTAATCCTAATTCAAAATTCTTTTGATCTTTTCTTTAAAAAAAATTGACTTAGAGACGACGACATCAAATCAACCAAGATAAAATTGATATTCGAGAATTGGCGAACCATATCTCGCGCATGAGATCGGGTTGTCCAATTCTAAAATTAAATCGCGAATCGAATCTCGGGCATGAGATCGGATTGTCGATTTTTGTAAGGGATTGCAGTCGGATTTCGGGCATGAAAATCGGACCGACAAACCCTAATTTGAGGCAATTTCATGTCGGGAGCTCAATCTTACATTAATGAATAATTACACTAAAAAGGAACAAATAAAATAAAGTAAGAAGTAAAATAAAGCAAATAACTAAAAGGAAGAAAAATCTACCTAAATTGATTTTTGCCTTTTTCTTTTGTTTCTGTTTTTCTTTCCACAAAAAAAAAAAACAAAGCTTGGCACGTGCGGCTTATGGTGGGTGAGCAGCCAAGGGTGGCTGGTCGGAGCTCCAGCGGGGAGGAAGACGCCGGCTAGGGTTCCGTTGAGGGGCGGTGGCGGACGGAGGACTTGGCGGCCGAGCTCGGCGTCGCGGGTCAGCAGGGGCGTGAGCGGATGGTGCTCCGGCAGCAACGGGCGCGGGGCGCGGGGAGCGGCGAGTGGCCAAGGCGAGTGGCCAAGGCGAGGCGGGTAGCAGCAGAGGGCGAAGCCGGGAGCGAGGGACGGGCCGGATCAAGCAACGTAGAAGTCCGGCGTCCGGGGTCGTCCGAGCGGAAGCGGGAGCGCGGCGGGTCGCGGAGGGGTACTCGGAGGTCGTGGGTCGCCCGGCGCGGTGGTGGGAACAGGGGTGGCGTTCGGGTCGCTCGAGCGAGGCGCGGGCTGCACGTCGGGTCGCCGGTGTTGGGCTACGGCGAGGGAGCGTCGATCGAGAGGTTCGGGTGCTCCGGTGTTGCGATCGGGATTCAAGGCACGGGTCGCGGCGGAGAGTCGCGGGCTCGGCGGGTCGCGGCTTCGTGCGAGCGAAGCGGCTGATCGGCGGCGCTAGGTGGCTGCTCGGGTCGTCGGGATCCGGCGAGCGGCGCGGGTTGGTCGCTCGGGCGAGGGAGATCGATGCGGCGTCGGCCGCACTTGGATCGGTGCGGCTGGCGGACACGGCGGAGGCGATCTGCTGGGCGTCGCACGGTGCTCGTCGGAGCAGCTCGGGTGCGGCTCGACGCGGCGAGCTTCGGGCGGTGGCGGCGCGCGATGGAGGGGCTTTGTGAGGAAGATGAACAGTGCACGTCCTCCTTGTTTTCTCTCTCCTGGAGCTGCTTTTTCACCTTTTTCACCCTTTTCACCTTTTTACTTTTCTTCACCTTTTGTCAGAAGGATTGATAGCTTTGGGGTCTTCCACGGACGTGAGGAAGAGATCTCTTCCTTCTCCTTTTTCCTTTTGACCTTTTTGTTCTTTTGATTCAGAGAAGCCCCCTTTGCTTCTTCTTCGTTTTTTAGAAAAACCGAGAAGAAGCCCCACTCTACATACGGCCGTGTGTGTCGATGTGTGTTGCCTCCCGAACCTTATTCGTTTTAATCTATTTATAGACAACAATTAGGTTATCAATCTTTCAAAATTGATATCCACAAAGATTTTTCCCAAAACGCCTTGATATTCGCAATATTCGTTTTCCACTTGCCCTATCCGAAAAATTCATCATATCCCGGAAAATTTCAAATTTTTATTTTCTTACGAGATAATTTCCGATCACTTAAAAAAAAGGGCTTGGGCCAATTTGCTCGCTTCATGGGCTTAGTCCATTTAATTTAAACTCATCCACCACCGGTCCAATAAATGCAACCTAAATCTATATGCTATGCAATTAAATTATAAAATAAAATAAACCCCTAATGACTAAATGAGCCGCCAAAATTTAGGTGTCAACAGCTGCCCCTCTTTGGAGGTGAGCTCGAAGAGGTTGCCTTCAAAGATAAATTGAGACCTAAATTTTGACCATGCACATGCATTGAATGATTTGATTTTTGATTTTTTTGTTGGAAAATGAATCCCATTTTAAAATGCAATTTATATGATGCCTGGAAATGCTAATGCAAATGCATGATGCGAAAGGAAGGAACATACCTGCAATTACTTACCAAGTCAGTGCGGTAAAGCATCTTGAGGTACATGATAAATCCCTATTTACTTCACAAGTACCCAACTCTTACTCAGGTTCCTTGAAGAGTCAAACAGGTAATAGATTGAAACTTTGAGCTCGAGAAGAACATTCACATCCAAGTGAAATGTTCAACGACAAGAATTAAGACATCCAGATCTAGACTGAGATGTCAAAAGAACCTACCCGAAATATCTTACCTTCAAGGAGGGTAAAATGATTCAAGATAGATTGGTGTTATACGTCTAGGACCCGTACCATTCTACGGTCGCCCAGAATAATAACATGACTTTATAAAGAAACTGCTTTCCTAGGACCCGTACCATTTTACGGTCGCCTAGAATAGTAACATGACTTTATAAAGAAAACTGTTTTCCTAGGACCCGTACCATTCTACTGGCCGCCTAGTATGACAGAATTTGGTTGTGTCTAGGACCCGTACCATTCTACGGTCGCCTAAACGGGGATTTACCTTCCAGGACCCGTACATTACTCTACGGTCGCCTGAATAGGGAAACAAAGTTGTCTAGGACCCGTACCATTCTACGGTCGCCTAAACGGGGATTTACCTTCCAGGACCCGTACATTACTCTACGGTCGCCTGAATAGGGAAACAAAGTTGTCTAGGACCCGTACCATTCTACGGTCGCCTAAACGGGGGTTTTACTTAGCTAGGACCCGAACCATTCTTCGGTCGCCCGGCGTCGCAATCTGGAGAAAAATCTTTAGGGACAACTTCATCGAGTGTCAAATTACTCAAAGTGAAAATACCTGTACAACGACAAGTATTTAAGGTATAGATAGAGATATACTTACCTGGTGACATCTCTGCTCATTAGGGATATGTCTCTTGGGCCTTGGGCTACGAAAGCACGCCAGGATAATATAAAAGGACTCTGGGTTACGAAAGCACGCCAGGTCAATTTAAAAGGAGGGACTCTGGGCTACGAAAGCATGCCAGGTCAATTTTAAGGGAACAGCTTGACCGAGTCAAGTGTCGAGAATGGGCAAAGATATACTTACCTGATGATATCTCTGATTCTTTGGGATATGTCTTTGGAACTTAGATATCCTGTGGAGGCCTCTCACCTCCGGTAGAAATAAATTTTGGAGCATTAAGGATGCACCTTGAATACTCATGATGGTTTCTCATCTCCTCATATCATGAGGCATCTTGAAAAGAACCTGAATGTTAGGAGCTCTTGGGTCTTTGAGAAAACATTATCTGTCAGACATGATTAGAGCAAAAATGCATTCACCAAAGAAATAAGCAATTAAGGCTATTCTGGAATGCAAACTTCAAAATCTACTGAAGCTTTTATCAATTCAATCAGATTCATGCATAATGACTTTTGCATCATCCGAATTTCCACTAGAGAGAATTATCATTCAAGACAATTTTCACTCATGACATGGATTTCTTAAGAATACTAAATGAGAGACTTTCGGTTAGAAAGGGCTTTCACTCACTCTCATTTAGAATGGCTATTTGATGAGAATCACTCAATTTTATCATATCGACATGGATCCGAGTATTCTCGCAAGCGGTACGATCTTACCAATCTGAGAGGTCTTTAACAGGGATCATAATGTGGGTTTAGCCAACGGCTTAACAAATGGACTCTTTGAGTCAAGGCTATTGAATGAACAGTCTTATAATCATTTCCGGGTTTATAAGTCAAGAACCCTGCAAAAATGAGAAAGAAATAATCTTGCTCGCACTTCCTCGAGCGATGCTTATAAACATATGAACTCCTACGTTAATTCAAGTGCCCTAATCTGAAGAGACTTTGTAAGGGACGTAACGTAGGTGGGTTCATGGGTTGAGAAATGAAAGGATCATTAGGCTCAAAAAGTGTGTAAAGGGTGAGAGTTGATGATCATCTTGACATTGCCACCAGTTTTCTTTTTCACCATCGAGGATTGTCTTCATGAAGTGCCCCATTGATTGTAGAAACTCGGCATTTGAGTTCTTTGAGTATTGCTCCATTAGGATTCAATTCTTGCAATTGACCGTCACCTATCTTGACTTTCTTTTTTTCATCTATGGGCATTGGCCTTGCTTTTACCAGCACACTGCGCTTTTTATGCCCCTAGTTCTCATGCATTTTTCTTCACTTCTTTTTCATGGGCATCGGCCTTGCTTTTACCAGCACACTGCTTGCTTTTTCATGCCCCTTAGTTCTATTTTGAATTCAATTCTTGCGCATAATGCATGCGTCAAGCAATTACACTTTAAATGACACTATAACTTTTCAAGAGTCTTCATCTGCCTTTTGCCTTGCCCCAGTGTGGAGGTTGATCATCAACTGGTTTTGCCTTGCCCCAGTGTGGGGGATGATCATCAACTGGGTTTAAAGAAATGAAATTGTAGGCTCAAGTGGGCTATGCAAATGATATAAGTGTATAGGATAGTGAAAGAAATGCTCTTCGTCATCCTAGGGCACTTAAATTATCACATGAATTCAATGTAATAGCACGACTAGAAGATTGATGCAAGTGAAAGCAAGAAAATTCCTTTTCATTTTCTTCACCTCATGATGTTGTCTTACCCTCCAATTTGCCCCGATGTGGGGTGATTCTTGACAGGGTTAATTTGAAATAATTCCCACAAGTGTATGTGGCTCAAAAGGGTTAAGCAATGGATCACCTGTAGTGTTTGGGATAGAGAAATAAGCTGCCCCTCATCATTTCAATTACCGTACCTTTTGCGAGAGAACTCTTTACCTTATGGATATGAACTTTCCTACACTCATCTCACAAGTGTATGAATATGGGACTGTGTATAGGACAAGGTTTGCCTTTCATCATCCCGACTCGTCTCATTTAGTATGCTCAATCATTGATGTCACTCTATTGAATTGTCTATCTTGACAAATCTCCACATGAAATTGGTGAGCTAAATCAATATGAAAATTCCCTTTTCAAAAGAGTCTAGCAACTTTTAGCATGAAAAGAGTTTGTTACTTCAAAACAAACAATTTATTGCACTCAAAAACATGGTTTTAAGCACTCATTTAGGGGAATTGCTCCACAAAAGAATTGCCTCAGCAATGGATGTCCTTGGATCGTCTCTATCCATCAAAAGTGGAGACCCGCTTTTGCCCCTGCACAAGAGAACGTGCATGAATAGGATACTATGCAACATCAGAATAAATTCAAATTGCACAGCCATTTTGGCTCGGATCGAGATTTTGTCTCAGTCACGTCATTACTAGAATCTGTAGTGCTCCAATTCTTCATCTGCAAGAAAAAAACAAAATTGTCAATTCCGAAATTAATTATATTCATGAACGCAATGTATCCATTTCATCCAAGACGGATGATCTTCTTTTGACTTGTTTCATCATTTTCTCATGGAAATGAGAAACTTCATTTGGCCTTGAAACGACATCGACACCAATTATTATGAGAGGTGTCACATATCACACTTTGGAAATCAAGATGATTTTCTTCACTCTTGGGAGATGTCATCACAATCGGCTAGGAAATGATCATTTGCCTTCATGTCTATTTTCCTTCGGATGTATGTTCCAAAATCAACAGGCCAACTATCACTGAAAATTGACGCGTTATTTTCAAACGCCTCTCTGTTATGCTCTGAGACATGAAGTAAATGAGTCAGAAAATTAAACAGGGCTAACCTAATGCATGCTTTTGGAAATGGCTTGAAAAATGATTTTTTTAAAGGAATATTTTGGATGAGGAAGCATGACGAAGCCCGGTCCTCAGATTTTCTCCATGGATGATATTTTCTTTTCATTGTTGGATATCGTCACCGGGCTGGTTTGGTGTACCCCATCATGTCCTCAAAACAAAACTTGTAATTTTATTGATGATCATCAATCGAATTACATTTATTGGAATGTGATGTTCAAGCACAGAAGAAATTGAAATCAATCCCTAAAAAGCGATAAGAATTCCCACGTAGGGAAAAGTACATGCCCCTAATTAAATGAAGAAATCGAACTACTTAGGACCATGAATCATGTGTACTCGAATTTTTCACCCTCCTTGATCTTGTAATGTGAACCCTTCAAGCGAGATATTCTTCCATCTAGATATATCGCTAGCCTCTTCATGATGGCATCAAATTCGACTACCTCAGGAAAATGAGATGGTTCGAAAGGTCTTCTTGGCTCTCTCCTTGGAGTCGCAATTTCTCATCGAATATAGATCGCAGCACTATTGCTTGACGAGATTAGCTCTTTTTTATTCGTCATTTTAGCTCTTGATCATGAACGGATGGGTGAGCGAGATCGCCCCCATAATCACCTAAATTGAAATGAATGGGAACATGTAAGCATGAGGGTAAATAGAAAGTCAATCCATGACAATGATCTAATTGATTTTTCCATTTTTTTTTTCATCTATTCATGAAAAGTTCGTACAAGAAGGGCATTTCCTAAAAAGAGTTGGAAAAATAGACACCCTAGTGAGATCAAATGTCCTAGGCATGAATTGCAGACAAATTCTCCAAAGTTTTTTTTTGTTATTTTCCAAATGATTCATTGCATGGCAATTTCCTCATTTCATTTCTAATTGACAAATAAATTAAATCAATGATTGACCTAGATTGTCATGGACGAACCAAGAGTAGGACAAAGTAAGTAAATTGCATTAGTATAGGGATGGAAGACTTACTTCACCAAGATAAATCGACGGCCATCACATAGACATGCGCATGGTAAGTGGCTCGATTTCTACTCTATAAGGCTTATCAAGGTGAAGCCACAAGGATGATCGACTAGCCACGGGCTTGTGGACTATGTCGGGCCTTCATGACTCCGGCTTGGTCAAAGAGCCGACCCGGGTCGCGGGCATGCGGACCGAGGTGGGTACTCTTGACACCATGAAAGAAATTTCGGGATTGAGATGGGCGACTGCACCCGAGCATGCGGTCGGAGTGGTATCCATCTCAACACCATCCTAAATGATCTTATGCGGCCCAGTCCGGCGGCAAGGTTGTGTGTGCAAAAGTGTAGTGCAAGATGCAAGGCATGCACAACAGTTTAAATCAAACAACACTTCAATAACTTGAATTTAAAACATTCATCCCCAACTCCAACCCGCAAGACAAGGGTTAACAATCACTACCCCCTTATACCTCCCAATCTGCAAAAACATTTAACACCTAAATGTTAGGGACGTACCTGGAATCCTTGCTGCCAAACAAAAACATTTTTTTTCAAATTGAAGAGAAAATTGGCCTAAGTCCACTAAGAGTTTCAACTCAACTCCCCAGTGGAGTCGCCAAGCTGTCGCGACCCAATTTTTCGGGGTTTGCCACCTAAAACTAGGTTGATGGACTACTAAGCCTTTAAGCTTAGCTCGGGCTCTCCCAAGCCCATACCAAATCGCGACTTAGGATTTAACATGCAAAAGATCATTATCTAGGAGTCGCCACTAATCGGTTTGGGGTAGGTCGATTAGACACCTAAGTAAAATAACGGGAGGATTATCTTACTCCTACGAACCAGAGATTTTGGATACGGGGACTTGATTACGTTGGATTTCTCTAACGCCCTTTCGGTACCTTTCTCTTTTGTTTTTTGAAAAAATGTCTGGCAAACAGCTTGAATTGATTTTATTTCACTTTCCTAACGTGTGAGGTGATCATACATGTGCGCATACCACCAATTTAACACATCAAGAAAGCAAATAAAATAATGCAGGACTTACCTCAAAGCAACGAAAGCATCTGCATTTGTTAGATCAGAATTCACATCAACAATCTTAGATATGATTTCTAATTAACAAGAAATCACTCAATTTTTGCCTTCACTTTTTAATGAGAATAAGGTCCATATGCAATGCAATGTTTCTAATCAAATATGAAATGATATGGCATGACAAAATGTCTTAAACTATATGAATGAGTAAAAAGAAACTAATGATTTCTTAATGAACATGCAATAATTAAATATGCAATCTAAATTAATCAAAATGACCTAATTCTAATGACGGGCAATTTCTAATTAAATGAACCTAATAATAAACCCTAAATGACGTGCATTCAGTGGGTCTAATTCTATATGACATGCACATGAATTTTCTATTCTAAAAATGCAATATATTCTAGAAATTGAAACTAATTTATCCTAAGACAAATTTTAATGAAATTCGAAATTAAGGAAAATGCAATTCATATAAAAAAAACTAACATCCTAAATGAGTGCACTTTTTCTTTTTCTTTTTCATGATTCAAAATAAAATCTCCATCTAATCATGCAAGATAAACAAACAAACCTAATCCTAATTCAAAATTTTTTTGATCTTTTCTTTTAAAAAAAATTGACTTAGAGACGACGACATCAAATCAACCAAGATAAAATTGATATTCGAGAATTGGCGAACCATATCTCGCGCATGAGATCGGGTTGTCCAATTCTAAAATTAAATCGCGAATCGAATCTCGGGCATGAGATCGGATTGTCGATTTTTGTAAGGGATTGCGAGTCGGATTTCGGGCATGAAAATCGGATGACAAACCCTAATTTGAGGCAATTTCATGTCGGGAGCTCAATCTTACATTAATGAATAATTACACTAAAAAGGAACAAATAAAATAAAGTAAGAAGTAAAATAAAGCAAATAACTAAAAGGAAGAAAAATCTACCTAAATTGATTTTTGCCTTTTCTTTTGTTTCTGTTTTTCTTTCCACAAAAAAAAAAAAACAAAGCTTGGCACGTGCGGCTTATGGTGGGTGAGCAGCCAAGGGTGGCTGGTCGGAGCTCCAAGCGGGGAGGAAGACGCGGCTAGGGTTCCGTTGAGGGGCGGTGGCGGACGGAGGACTTGGCAGCGAGCTCGCGTCGCGGGTCGGCAGCTGCCACCGGGCGTGAGCGGATGGTGCTCCCAAGAAGAATGGGCGCAGCGCGCGGGGGAGCCGGCGAGTGGCCAAGGCGAGTGGCCAAGGCGAGGCGGTAGCAGCAGCAGAGGGCGAAGCCGGAGAGGGACGGGCCGGATCAAGCAACGTAGAAGTCCGGCGTCCGGGTCAGTCCGAGCGGAAGCGGGAGCGCACTGGTCGCGGAGGGGTACTCGGAGGTCGTGGGTCGCCCGGCGCGGTGGTGGGAACGGGGTGGCGTTCGGGTCGCTCGAGCAGAGGCGCGGGCTGCACGTCGGGTCGGGGGTGTTGGGCTACGGCAGGGAGCGTCGATCGAGGTTCGGGTGCTCCGGTGTTGCAGATCGGGGATTCAAGGCACGCGTCGCGGGCGGAGAGTCGCGGGCTCGGCGGGTCGCGGCTTCGTGCGGAGAGAGCGGCGGCTGATCGGCGCGCTAGGTGGCTGCTCGGGTCGTCGGGATCCGGCGAGCGGCGCGGGTTGGTCGCTCGGGCGGGAGATCGATGCGGCGTCGGGCCCGCACTTGGATCTCGGTGCGGGGGCGGACACCGGCGGAGGCGATCTGCCGGGCGTCGCACGGTGCTCGTCGGAGCAGCTCGGGTGCGGCTCGACGCGGCGAGCTTCAGGCGGTGGCGGCGCGCGATGGAGGGGCTTTGTGAGGAAGATGAACAAAGGCACGTCCTCCTTGTTTCTCTCTCCGGAGCTGCTTTTTCACCTTTTTCACCCTTTTCACCTTTTTACTTTTCTTCACCTTTTGTCGAAGGATTGATAGCTTTTGGGGTCTTCCACGGACGTGAGGAAGAGATCTCTTCCTTCTCCTTTTTCCTTTTGACCTTTTTTGTTCTTTTTGATTCAGAGAAGCCCCTTTGCTTCTTCTTCGTTTTTTAGAAAAAACCGAGAAGAAGCCCCCACTCTACATACGGCCGTGTGTGTCGATGTGTGTTGCCTCCCGAACCTTATTCGTTTTAATCTATTTATAGACAACGAATTAGGTTATCAATCTTTCAAAATTGATATCCACAAAGATTTTTTCCCAAAACGCAATATTCGCAATATTCGTTTTTTCCACTTGCCCTATCCGAAAAATTCATCATATCCCGGAAAATTTCAAATTTTTATTTTCTTACGAGATAATTTCCGATCACTTAAAAAAAAAAGGGCTTGGGCCAATTTGCTCGCTTCATGGGCTTAGTCCATTTAATTTAAACTCATCCACCACCGGTCCAATAAATGCAACCTAAATCTATATGCTATGCAATTAAATTATAAAATAAAATAAACCCCTAATGACTAAATGAGCCGCCAAAATTTAGGTGTCAACACTATTTCAAATTCAAGTACCGGACAATGCTGGCTTCACTGTGGTTATGTTTTTTCCTCTAGGTCATCGAAAAAGTCAAAAGGTTTTAAGCACTCAATATGGATTACAGTCATGTACCCTGCTCTTTGATCAATAATGAGAAACATGAACTACTTAATCCTTCAAATGGTCTTTTTCGGTAGAATTATTAATGTAGCAAATAAGTTTTCAGAACCCAGCTAGTGGATAGTTTAGTACTTGTTGCTTTGAGGGGTTGACGGTTGGAACTTACCTGATATCTTACTACTTGTGAAAAGTGTCCAAGCAAGCAGCATCTTTGCATATTTTATACTTGACAGAGTTATCTGGCTATTGCCCTAACAATTAAATCTTCAGTTTTCTTTTCTTCTACTTTTCTAATAGCACTTAGGGTACATATAGTAATATTTCTATTCTTGGGAACAATTTCTATTCGGAAACGATTTTTCCTATTTTTGTTCCCTGGACATGTTTTTGAGCATTTAAAGGCGTTTGGTAACTGCACAAAATTTTTTGTTTCCTAAACAAAAGTACATTTGGTACAATCCCAAATATTTTTGTGATTTGAAATTTCTTTTAATTTATTAATGATTTTATTACAATTTTCTTTTTTCCTTTTCTTTTCCTTCCTCTAGTCAATCGCCGGCCTTGGCCATGATTGGCCGGCAACTGACGAGGCGATCGGCGAGGCTCAACCTCGCCCGGCCACCACAAGGTCGCCGTCGCCCACCCAGGCGATGCCAACCTCATGGTGGTTGGGCAAGGTTAAGGGGGGCCTCGCTGGCAATCGATGAGCTTGGGGCAACCTCACCGGGGGCTGGCGAGGGTTCGGCGAGGTCGCCCGGCCTTGTTTGGCCTGGTCACTAGCCATTGCCGAGGCCGGCGACCGGCTAAGGAGAAGAAGAGAGGAAGAGAAAAAGAAGAAAAGAAAAGAGAAAAGGCTTGTTTCTTAACTTGTTCCTAGAAACAAAAAAGACATAAACAAAAAAATAATTATTATTTATTTCGTGTTTTTGTTTTAAATCTGTTCTGGGAATAAAAATTACCAAATGCGTTTTGTTCTATTTCTATGCCTAGGAACAAAAAAATAAAACCAAAAAAGAGTTTCCGGAGCATTACCTAACAACACCTTAATTGCTAGTCTTGATTCACTTATAATAATTTTTACTATGTTATAGTCACATATTGAAAAAAAAAATTGAAATATAGTCTCATAGAAGTTTGTTTTTATTATCGCCCTGTTATAGTCACATATTGAAGAAAAAAGTGAAATTCAGTCTCCTATAAGTTTGGTTTCTCTTTTTGCCAGAACTCATGTAAATTTGTTGGATGAGGGGAATGCACTCTAGTTTTTTGTTGCTTTCTAATAAAAATGTCTCTTCTGAATTTTTCTATTTAGAGATTCTTGCCTTCAGAGTTTGGAAATGATGGGGATCGTGTCCATGCTGTGGAGCCAGCAAAAACTGGATATGCTATCAAGGCCAAGATCCGCCGCCTTGTTGAGACTGAGGGAATCCCTTATACATATGTGGCTTCTAACTCTTTTGGAGGTTACCACCTTTCGACATTGTCACAGCTCGGGGCTACAGCTCCCCCTAGAGATAAAGTTGTCATCTTAGGGGATGGAAATGCAAAAGGTAAGAAGCAATTTGTTGAAATGCGCATTTTAATTAGTTAAGATTTTTTTTTGTACATTAACAACGAATTAATTACAGTAGTGATCAGAGTGAGGCAATTCTTGAAGCTTGATAATTTTAGGGTAATGTCCTTGTCTGGAGATAATGGGACTCTTACATCCATTAGTCTTCAATTTCAGAGACTAATATGTGATATGAATGTGTTGTGGTTTATCTTGGCATAATACCACCTAGCGGGCAGATCACGAAGGTTCTCTTTATGTATTTGTTTGGGAAAAGAACATATGAATGCATTTGTCTGCATGTTGTCTAATGAATCTGTTTGATAAGATAATTCTTCTTCAATGTGAACCGAAAGTAACCCTAGGAAGATCGATGGCTCTGTGATTTATTTATTAGCCAAATTGTAAAACTCTCCCCGTCAATATGCAGCGGTGTTTAACAAGGAGGATGACATCGGCACCTATACCATCAAAGCTGTGGATGATCCAAGGACCTTGGACAAAATTTTGTATATCAAACCTCTTGCCAACACCTACTCGATGAATGAACTCGTGTCTTTGTGGGAGAGAAAGATTGGCAAGACCCTAGAGAGGGTGTATGTTCCAGAGGAGCAGATTCTGAAGAACATTCAAGGTTGGGGATGCATTTCTATTGGATTTAAGTGCCTGAAATCCTCTCTGTTCTCTCTGACATTTAAAGCTTGTCCGATTATATTGCAGAGGCGACGTTTCCACGCAACATGATGTTGGCATTATCCCATTCTGTCTTCGTGAAAGGAGACCAAAAGAACTTCGAGATTGAGCCATCGTTCGGAGTGGAAGCTTCGGAACTCTACCCCGATGTCAAATACATGACCGTGGATCAATACCTCGATCAATTTGTTTAATTATCGAAACCGAACATGCTTGTAAATTTCTCACATCACTGTGCGGTAATAAATAATATAGGATGCTGCTTCTCAGGATCCTAGTGTGAAATGTCGCTTCTGTTGATCATCACATGGCATGTACAACCCCCAAGTCTGAGGACACACTATAAAGTATGAATGTTCAATGTGGCGCGTCTCTGCGGTGCTTGGATAATTTGCTTCTGTTTTGGAGTTTGATATGGGTTCATGGGCCAATCAAAGCTAACACAAAGACACGGGTTTCTCTATTTTTGTATGTCATATTATCTTTCACATCTAAAAGAATAACAAGTTAAAACAAGCGTAAACCGACTGTCAAACTTGTCGCAATTTTGAATTATCGTTAATGTTTTGGGGGATTCTTAGAGGCTGCGAGGGAATAAATAGGAAGAAAAAGAGGCATGCGCGATGAATCCGGATAAATCTTGAGCCAAATTCTTATTCCAAAACCTGATATATTGTGGATTGTTGTCTAACTAAGCGTGCGTTTGGTTCACTCTTCCTAAACCATCATAAGCCAGGAATATCTAATGAAAAAAGATTAAATAGCTTATTTTGTCAGAAAGTAACAGTCAACAACATTTGTTTGAAGGACAGCCTTTTAACAGAAAACCACTCAGCCCTTTGGTTCAAAGCCTAGAAACACTCAGAGATGCCAGGATGGTAATGTTTCTAACCTACCCGAGCTACATTTCTCAGAGAATCTTACTAGGCTGGAAAAGAAGAGAAGTTTAGAAAGCCATAGAGAGTTTTCACAAAACACTCACTTTACTTCAAGAGATTCTGCCCAACACATTACATCACCATCGCTTTTTATAGGCAATAAGAGGTCACAAACAAACAAGGACCAAACTCACGGGTTCTGAAACAAACAGAGGGACCGGAAACTTTCGGTAAGGAATTATTCACTCGGTATGAACAGTAACAGTGAACAGTAGTTTCCCTAGCCTACTGCTACAGTAAAAGTGAAAAGTAACTTGCTACAGTAATATTGTACAGACAATGGTTTTCAATGGTCTCTTCCATTGCGAGCATTGTAGTCATAGTCTGAGTTGTCCGAACTGTGACTTGCCACAAGCTGTTCTTCATATTTCTACTCAACTCCTTCAAGGTCATTTGGTGAGAGAATCTGGCTCAGCTGATATGATGAGGATGCTTCTGCTTGATTTTGGGAGGAGCTTATAGTGTCGGCAGGAATGCTTAGCTGAGGCCAATTAGATGATTGAGCATAGTAGGATGTGTCCATGCTTTGCGATAAGGACAAAGGTCTTAGATCGTAAGGGTCTTGGGAAAGAGGACCTCCCCATTTAGCATAGGGGTTTTGAGAGGACTGTGCAGTGTCATTTGTGTCTGCCATTTCATGCTCCTATGATGATACAGTTTGTCTGAATTCTTTGAGTGCTTCATTGGCTACTGGTGCGAGGTCATAATGATCCCATGTAGTGGGAACATTATAATTCCATACATCTTCAAGAATGGTCTTGTTCTCCTGACATGAAATTCTTTGGAGTTCTCGATACTAGTGTTCACAACATCCAACAGGTTCTGGATAAGATTTGTGAATTCGAGCTTCTTTGTTGTCCAGTTGAGATTTATAGGATGTGGTTCCTACAATCTGTGGGGCATAAATGATGTTGCCATTATTTGTGAAAAAATGCCATGGACGTTGGAAGAACAGAATGGTGTGTACTTCAGGGTCTGGTTGCATGGTTCTTAATTCTTTCTCCAAAAGATATTTCTAGTGAGTATGAGGATAAAACCAGTTGAGAAAGTTTAAGAGATTCTTGTCACTTTCCTTTTCAATGTTTCTTTTGCCAAGTCTGAATATTCTGGTGAGGTTGGCAATGAATCTTCTGGTTAGAACTTCAATAGCTATTAAGTACTTATTGGTTAAGTACCATAATAACTATTTGAGCTTATCAGGGAAATCATCTTCCTTCCAGATTAAAAGATATATGAACGGATAGTTTGCATTTAATCCAAAAGGGTAAAGAATCGAACCTCCATTAAGTCTCGAACAGACCGTGTGGCATTGCCACATAAGGTTATCCATTTTCGTGAGATCGTCATTCGGATTTGTTCCACAATCTCCCGAGGATATCGCCAACTTGGCCAATCTTTGATCTTCTCAATTTTATACTTTTCACCATGTTGTCGCATATGATAAGCATGCCTCATGAAGTACATGTTGATTTCAGTTGGTGCTTTTGGTCTTGACAAGAAGTCAGCAAGCACGTTCTTCTTCCCGGCAATATGTTTGGTTTCAAAAGAGTATTTTGAAAACCATTCAGCTCATTGAAGCAGTTGGGAATTTGGAATATGCTTATGTTTGAACTTGGTCATCTGAGGAAAAGATGCGATGTCTAATTCTACTAGGAAGTGGTGACCGATCAGATGGATTTCGAACTTTTTTATTCCATTTTTCACTGCCAGGATTTCTTTGAAAGTGGAGTGATAATGTATTTCCGTCTGGGAAAACTTTCCACTTTTATAGGCACACAAGTGCCTTTTACCATCAATTTTTTCAAACAGGATGGCAGCCTAGTATTCATCACTAGCGTCTGTCTGGAGGATTCTCTTCCCCGTTGATGGGATCTATAACGGAAGAAGAGTTTGCATAATCTCCTTAAGTTCAACAACTGCTTTAGTCTGAGATTTTTCCTAAGGTGGGGGATTCTTCTTCAGCATCAGTTGTAACGGAATTAGCAGTTTTGCAAGGTTTGGAACAAAATTCTTGAGATAATTAATTATCCCAAGAAATTGCTAAACTTGCTTTGTTATAAAATTCTCTTTAGGAAATTTTAACAATTCTCGAGCAATATGTGGCCTTGGGTAGTATGTACCTTTGTTAAGGTGTATGCCAAGTAATTCAATTTCCGTCTGGGCAATATTCATCTTTCACTGAGAAAGCATGATCCCATTCTTTTTCACAATTTCTGCGAACTGTTCAAGAAGTTGGCAGTGCGATTGCTCATCAAGACTGTAGAGCAGGATGCCGTCGATGTATACTGCTGCACTGGATGAGATTAGTTGAAAAATTCGACACATGGCCTTTTGGAAAAGGAATGGTGCTATCTTTAAACCAAAAGGAATGACTTTCCACTGGAAGTGCTGGTTTGGGATACGTAACTCTGTTTTGGGTCTGTCTTTAGGATGGATGCCCAATTGCCAAAATCTGGCTTTGAGATCAAATTTGGAATAGATGTGGGCCTTGGTTAGTCCAGTAAAAAAGGAATTTCTGGAGGGTAAAGGGAATTTATTATCTTGGAGGAAAAGATTGAGGGGTTGATAGTTGATTACCAGTCTCATTTTCCCTTTATTTTGCTCGGCACGCGTATTGACATAAAAGGCTTCACAAGCCCATTGTGAGTTGGAAATTTCAATAAGGCATTGCTGCAATAGTTCCGAGCATTCCCTTTGAGCTAAAACCAGGTATTCTGATTTCATTCCCATGTGACTCACCTTGGTAGGATTGATGTCTTCATTCGTTTTAAAAGGAAGGCGAACGAAGAACTCTGGATTTTCCCATAAGAATTGTGAACATTTTTGAGCAAATTCAGAATGGGATTTTGAATAGGATTCCAACAACTTTTGCATGATTGGATCTAAGAGACTCATTTGAATGGAAAAAAGTCTTTGGATGTTGACGAATTCAGAGAATTGGTCTTTATACTTAAGACATTTTCCAGAAATGATACGGAGTTGCGAAATCTGAGTCATGATGTCCACCCAATGATCAAATCTTTGTTGGGGAGATTGGATCTGAATATTTTGGTGGTTATGGAACACTGGGGAAAGAACTAAACAGTTACTGGAATAGTTCTCACATTTATGGAGAAAGTGTCTTCGGAAGCAGAGTTGAAATATCGAACATAAGGAGTCCAATATTCTTTAGAGAGAACTTTAGTATCTAAGATTGAACAACTTACTCCGGTGTCTATGAGGGCAATGATAGTGATAGGCTTGGCAAACTTTGAAGTTAAGATTTTCACAGGAAAATGAGGATAATGAGTTTGGCTTGAAAATATGTCAGTGCTTTGTTTCGAAGATGTGAGGGATATGTGAAAAATATCTTCTGAATCTGAATCTGAATCAGTTTCACTAGGAGTTTGATAACATGAGATGACACAAAGAGTTTGTTCAGATGGTTCCTCATCCGCAGAAAATAAAGATTCGATATCATCATTTTCAAGAGAAATACCTGTTTCATTCTCTATATGATGTATCAGGTGATTCTGACATTTTCTTGCCTGGGGACAATTTTTGGCAAAATGTCATTTCTGATTGCAGATGAAACATCGATTTGATTTCTTGTGGCCTGAGCAATCTTTCCTTTTGCGTAGATATCGCCATTTTTTCTTTCTTCGGAAGTGTTTAGGGCCATGTTTGGATTTCTTTATCTAGAGCTTCTTGAAGTACTTCTTCTTCCTAGAAGATTTTCCACAAGAGCCATCACAGTCTCGTTTGGAGCATTTGATTTTTAGCTTCTGGCGAGAACATGCTGCATCAAGCTCTCTGTTGTCGTTGACATAAGTCTGAATCATCTGGTGTTTTATACATAATTCTTCAAGGCACGGATGGATTTCTTGTTGGATCTCACCAAATGGGATATCCTGAACCCCCCGTTGTCTGTTGAGAAATGTTCTCTCAACCGTTTGAGATAATTCTTTAGGAATGGAGGTCAGGAAGACGTGCTTCAGATTTGGATCAGCTCCAATCTGATAGAAGAGCTTGAGCATTTCTCAATAATGTCTATCAAGATATTTTTTTTCTGGAGAGAGCAGCACCTTATTTCAAAAAATTCTCTCTTTTTGAGCTCTTGAAGATCAGCAGGTTTTCCAACAAAGAAATGGTATAAAAAGGTGATGGCATGACCAAAATTAGGTGAAAGTAAAAATTGAAGCTGATCTTGTTCTGTTACAGATTGCCACTAATGTTTGAGGCCACTTGTAAATCTTGTGACAAAACTAAGAAGGACATCATACTTATCATGGTTGGTAAGTGCTTGGGCATTTAACCAAGTATGAAATTCCTCAAGTCTTTCTGGCCATTTGTGATAGGGAATATCATCAATGGTAAAGAACTGTTTTGATGTGGTAGACATAGGCTGGGATAGGTTGTTTGGCTGAACAACTTCTGGTTCAGAAGGGTTTGAATCCATATTCTGATCTGGAGGATCGGCCATGAATATTGATAAAGTTACCGGTGCAATGGAAAAGGAATCAAGAGCAGGGATTGATAAAGATGAAGAGGATGAGAGAGATATTGAATCTGATTCAGTATCAAAGATACCTGGAAAAGCTTGTTCTGCTGGAAATAGAATTTGATCATTTGGGATGGTAGGATCAAGTTGTTGAATGGCAAGATCAGGCTGTTGATTGCCCAAATCCTTTAAGAAAGATTCCAAAGGATTGGATAACATCATCCGATCTGGCGGCTTTTCCTTTATAACAATCGAGGATTCTACTTGCACTTTCTCTTTTCCCTTTTCCTTCCTTACTCGATCCAATTCTTTGAGACGATTTCGCATCTCTACTACATCTGTCTTTTCATATTTGATAGGATCATTTGTGAGGGCAGCAAAGATAGACGTTTGAGGTGGTGGTGGAGGCGAATACTCCGTCCTTGTTGTAGTCGGAAATGGATTGAGCCTTCCTTCTTCAAGGATCTGAATTTGTCTTTTAAGTATCTTTATTTCCGCTTTAGGACTTTCGAGATAATGATACCCTAGATGTTGTCAAGATTCTAAAGCATGAAGCCTCTTCTAGAAATCTGAAAGCATTTTCTTGGTGGTTTCATCATACCTTCGAAGATCTTGCTGCACATTTCCAATCTTGGAATCAATTGCTTTGAATGCATTGTTATGTGCCAAAAGGGTCTCTGATTGCCAATTTAGGATAGCTTCAGCAACAGGAGTCCTTTTTTGTCTTCCATGCTCATCCACATCAGTGGGGGCAGGTATCTTGGGAGCATGGCGATATCTATCTTGTGGATCAATAAATTCTTCTGGAGCAACCTATCAAAAATCAGAACTGTTGATTTCTTTTCTATCTCAATGGAGGTTTGGTCGACACAATAATTAATTTTCTTGATCAAATTTAGACAACTTTTGGTAAGTCAAGTTGTTATTTCAAAAAGTTCACATCATGTACTCATTCTCCACCGTAAATTTCTTCCGCCTTTCGTTGTCCACTTTCAGTGTGTACTCATTTTCTGAGTGAAGGATGACGGGGGTGGGAAAGTCAATTCACTGAAAAGACAATTATGCCCTTTTGGAATCAAAATAAAAGGACAATTCATCTCGATGCGTGCCAACGGGCAAACAACAGTTGCAGCACGAGACCGAGCAAGTTCGCTGGGAAGAACCGTGCCTCGGTTCGGATAGTGGATCGAAAGGAGCAAGTGCTACGCAACAAGACGATCCCCTTGGTTAAAGTGGTTTGGCCTGATTGTTAGAAAAATACCGATGACACTCACTAGAAAATACAATCCTATTTTCACCGAATTATCAAAGGCTTTAAAAACCTTATTAGTGAATGAGCTAATTGGTTTCTCTAGAAGCACATGAAAAAGATTTCAAGTGCAGGATGAAGGTACAACTGTAAGTGTTTTTAAGTAAAAACTGAACATACCATCTAAAGTTAGTGAAAGGAGCTTATGGAAAATAGAAGATGAGGAGAAACATCTTCAAAGAGAAAATATCCCCCTTGCATCTTTTGCAAGAGAACTAATTATTTGGATAAATATTGTTGGTTTCAAGATAAACCGCACCGCCACTCTTGTAAAAGATATGGCAACATGGAACTAAAGCATTAAATGCTTCAACATCGGCCACTTTGGTGTAATCATTTGACATCAAATTCCACAAATTTTCAAATTGAAAGAACATTCATCTAGATGGACTAGCTGTTGAAATTCTTTTCGTTCAACTTTGGAAGTTACGCTTGGACAGAATCGGTGGATGACATTGCCAACTATAATACCAAATGTTGAAACCAAAAGAATAATGGTATTATGAACTTTGGAAATTTAAAATGAGAGCACCAAAAAATGGAGAGAGAACTTTCTCATCGAGAATGCTTTCTCTTGACTTCGTACTACAACTTTCGATCTCATGGCCTTTTATGAAAGTTGAACGCGCACAGTAAAGCACAAATGTTGACAATATTTAATGAAGAAAGATAAAATAGTTTAGGGTGCACTTGGCAACTAATCAAATAATAAGTGATTTTCTTCTTTTGTTCTTTTCGATCTCATGGCCTTTTTTTTTTGTTTGTTATTTTCTCCTTCTCTCTTCTTCTCTCTTCTTCTTCCCCCAACCGATCACTAGCCATTGCTAGCTAGGCGAGGTTCAGTGGGTGAGGCCGAGCCTCGCCGCGAGGGTCGTCTGGCCAACAGCAAGGCTCAACCTTGCCCAAATTTGCGAGATTGAGGCTCGTGGTGGGCAAGCAAGCCTTTGGCAAGCTCATCGGACCTTACCCAACCAGTCCTCAGCCACCGCCATCGTTGGTCGCCGGCGACCGGCCACAAATAAGGAGAAAGAAGAAGAGAAAAGGAAAAAGAAAAAAAATTAAGAAAAATATAATAAAAGTATTAAAAAATGAAAAGAAACAAAAAAAAAAAAAAAAAAAAATTAAGAGTCCTACTAAACGCATTTCTATTTCAAGAATAAAAATTTTGGGCAGTTACCAAACGCCTTCAAATACTTAGAAATTATTCTCGGAAACAGAATAAAAAAAAAATCATTTCTGAATGGAGATTGTTCTCATAAACAAAATGGTTACCAAATGCACTCTTATTTTATCAAAAAATATTAACCAACTCTGCCTTCAGCATAGAAGTTTTCATTCTTGAATTCTAAGGAGAATATGCAGCCCGCCATAAATCAGGCCCGTCGATATCTTTTCCATCTTCATGGAGGTTTTGTCAACATAATAATCAATTTTCTTGGTCAAATTCAGACAACTTTTGGTAAGTCAAGTTGTTGTTTCAAAAAAGAAATTACATCAACGGCCAAATTCGACAGAATCGATAGATGAGTAATTTTTATGCACGCATTTTCCGCCGTAAAATTTCTTCTATCTTTCGCGGTCCACTTTGCATGTGCTCATTTTCCAAGCGAAGGATAATGGGGTATAAAGTCAATTCACCGAAAAGACAATTATGCCCTTTTGAAATCAAAATGAAATTACTATTCAACTTGACGCCCGCCAATAGGCAACAATCGCAGCAAGGGAAGGAGCAAGTTAGCTGGGAAAAAGCACGCCTGCACCGTGAAAGTGTAGAATGCACAGTTTTCCTCTAATACCTCTTATTGGGTAAACGGAAGCGTTATGATGGTAACATGAAAAAATCATAATAGACAATTAAAAAACACACTTATTATACTAAACTGCGGTATAAGTACAACACTTAAAATAAACACTCTCACACTACATATCAAATTTCACACTCAAACTAGCTGATGCATGCATACACTCAACTATTATATTTTCCTTTTTCGAATCACACAAAGCTACCGAGGCTGCGGTGCTTCTCTCTTAGAAGTTCGCCTTTGCACTTGTTGGAAGCTCTCAATACTGGAGGCTTCCCTGAAGTTCACATACATGTGGCTTCCCTAAAGCTCACCTTTGTATCTGGTGGCTTCCTCTCTAGCCCGAGGCTCTCGCTGTGTGTAGCACGAGGCCCTCTCCTTAGCTTGAGGCTCTCTACTCCACCTCCGGTGGCTTGAGGCTGTTAAGCCTCTCTTTCACCTTTGAGACATTTTGGCCTATCTTCAAATGCTTCACATGAAGCCTTATACTAGGAAGTACCAACATTCTTCAAGAGTTCTTATGTCGTGTCGAATAACCTAACACGTGTCCAACACCCTCCCACACTTTCACTCGGTCAACACGTATCGGATATCCGGCACCTGATCAACTTTCCAAACACTCTCCTATAGGAATTCCGATATGCGAGTTTCCAACATGTGGTTCCGATACGTGAGATCAATTTTAAAAATTTTCAATAAATGAGGGGTTAAAATATATATGTGAAAAAGTAAAAATAAAAAAAATAATAAATGGGGAAAAAAGAAAAATTCGCTATTCTTTTCTCTTCCGACTCTCACTTTCCATGATACACAATTCACCATTTTATGTTTTTTTCTCTTCTCTTGCGACATGTCGACACACGAGTACAAAATGTGAGTTGCTTGTTTTTCTCTAAATTTTATGGATTATTGGAATGAAGTTAAATTTGTTAAATTAAAACAACGAATAATATTAATAAATTGTCGATTAATATTTTTAGTGTAAATTCATTATAGACTTTATTATTATTGATTTATTTGTGAATATCATTACATTTAATATATAATGTATCATAACGTATATAAATTCTCTATTTTTTAAAAAACGATATATCGACGCGTCGGTGCCATGTTGCGTGTCAATATCGCTGTTCCTTAGGCCTTATGTATAAGTAATAGGTGAAGTTTCGCCGCCTTCATTCCCGACTTTAATGTGAAAGGATCTGACGCTAACTTTTTCTTCAAGGCCAAGTTAGCACGTTGAACCCTGCTTCCCTTCTTCCTTTTGACCAACGTGTTCACTGCTTCTTGAAGGCTCCACTCGCAGCTTGCGACAGGATATAAATTATTATAATGTGCGCCCCTGCTTTTTGACCGAAACTTCTTTCTCCTGTTCTTATTTAAATGAAGGTTCGATAGGCAAATTCCAATTGGGACACTTCTGTCTTCAACAGCTTCTCGTTGCTTCTTCATACTAGCGGCTTCTTGTTCTCATTTTAGGCGTCGACTTTAACAGAAAGAGCCCTCCGAGATGGCCGAGAAGAGCAAAGTCCTGGTGATCGGAGGCACTGGATACATCGGAAAGTTCATCGTGGAAGCGAGTGCTAAGTCCGGCCACCCTACCTTCGCTCTCGTGAGGGAGTCCGCTCTCTCCAGCCCCGCGAAGGCCAACATCGTCGAAGGCTTCAGGAGCTTAGGCGTCAATATATTCCATGTGAGTAGTTATTTCCGTGTGATTGTGTTTGTTGCCGCACCTGGTTCTGCTTCGACGGATTGAAGCTTCACCTGCCGTTAATCTCGTTCGCCGTTCTGAGAAATGTTTTTAGCGGTAGAATCGGAGTTGATTTTTATCTCACGCTCGTACGGGTTGATGGAATCACCTTACGATTTGGTTGCTCTTCCTATTCTCTGATATATTGTCTTTGTATATGGTAGAAATCAGAATTCACGTTCATCTCCTTTTCCAAATGCCTGACGAAATCTCAGCTTTGCATGATTATACAAGCGTGCACATTTTCAGACAAAATTCTGTGGAAACTTCCGTATGCTTTAGCTGTTTATGAGACAGCTATAGCTACGGAGCTGCACTTTGCTGTGTAGACAAATCTGGTTGATGATTGTTGACTTTATCGATTGCTTATTGAGGGTCCTGGTTATTTGATTCTCAGGGAGACATACACGATCAAGAGAGTCTACTGAACGCAATTAAGCAGGTTGATGTGGTAATCTCTGCAGTTGCGACAGAACAAGTAGAGGACCAAGACAAGATTGTTGCTGCCATTAAGGCAGCTGGGAATGTCAAGGTGGTGCTGTTTCTAATAATTTCATTCTTGTTACTATAAAGGTTGCCGTTTTTGGATGTGAAGCTTCTTGGAGCAATTTGAACTGGTAAAAATCTTAGAAGGGGGTAAGGTGTATTTTAATTGGTGTTCTATGGGTGAGCACAAAGGTGAAAGTTCTAACCACTTGTTGCTACAGTCTAGGGTGACCAGAGAGCTTTGAGAGCTGCTACTGTGTGTGGTGTTCAATAGGTCATGCTGTACTTGGTGAAAGAAGTTTTGCTAAGCTGGTTTCTTTATAAGAAAAGGAGGAATACTGACAGGATATGGAAAACAACACCCGTTTGCTTGTTTTGGTGTGTCTGGCTGGAGAGAAATAGGAGTTCCTTAAAGGAAAAAGAGAATAAATAAAGTGGATCCAAACTTAAATATATGTGTGAGCTTATTCTCTCTTCTGGTATAAGTGCACCTCGTACTCCTTGGGAGCTTCACTTTGAAGACTTGGGATGGATGGTCTTATTTATCTGCAGACTTTAACGTGTTTTTCTTAAATGGTCATGTATTTGTGTAGAAGTGATCTGTAAGTTCAAGGATAACTATTTCAAACCCAAGTATAGGACAGTGCGGGAAACATGAACTAGTTACTCCTTAAAATGGTCCTTTGAGTAGTACTTACCTGATATCTTATTACTTGTGAAAGTGTCCAAGCAAGCAGAATGTCTGCCAATTTTATACTTGACAGTTTCTTCTATTTTTCTAATAGTAGTTGGGGTCGAATTTGCTTAATTGCTGAATTTATTGATTCACTTATATTCACTTTTTCCTCTGTTATAGTAACATATTGAAACAACATGAATTTCAGTCTCACATAAGTTTGTCTTCTTGTCTTCTTTTTGCCAACATTCATATAAGTTTGTTGGTTAAAGGGAATATGCTCTAAATTTTTGTTGCTTTCTTATAAAGATGTTTCTCATGATTTGATTATGTTTCCTTTAGAGATTCTTGCCTTCAGAGTTTGGATGTGATGTGGATCGTATCCATGCTGTGGAGCCAGTGAAAGCTTTACTTGCCGCTAAGGCTAAGATCCGCTGCCTTGTTGAGGCCGAGGGAATCCCTTATACCTATGTATGTTGCAACTGTTTTGCGGGTTACTTCCTTCCGACATTGTCACAGCCCGGGGCTACAGCTGCCCCTAGAGATAAAGTTGTCATCTTAGGGGATGGAAATGCAAAAGGTAAGAAGCAATTCATTGAATTGCGCATTCTAAGCCATTGAGATTTTTCTGTACATCTTTCACGATTTAATGACGGTAGTGATCAGGGTGAGGAGTAGTTCTTGAAGCTTGAGAATTCCAAGCAATTTCCTTATCTAGAGATGTTGGGCCTTTTGCATCCATTAGTCTTCAATTTTAGGGACTAATAGATGATATGAATGTCATGAGGGTTATCTTATCATGTGGGTTATCTTGACACAGTTCTGTCTTTTTAGCATATGAAGATGGTTATCTTGATGTATTTGGTTGAGAAAGAACATTTGGCGGACGCCAAGTTTCTGGTGAATCTATTTACCAAGAGATTTTTTTTATTATTATTAAATACTAGCTGAAAGTAACTTTAGGGACATTGATGGATCTGTGATTTATTTATCGGCCAAATTCTAAAAATCTCTCGGTCAATATACAGCGGTGTTTAACCAGGAGGATGACATTGGCATCTATACCATCAAATGTGTGGATGATCCAAGGACCTTGAACAAAATTATGTACGTCAGACCTCCTTCCAACACCTACTCATTTAATGATCTTGTGTCTTTGTGGGAGAGAAAGATTGGCAAGAACCTAGAGAGGGTGTATGTTCCAGAGGAGCAGGTTCTGAAGAACATTCAAGGTTAGGGATGCTTTTCTGTCAGATTTGAGTACGTGATATTATCTCCGTTCTCAAGCTTCGATTGGTCTACTTTTCCGGTCATATTGCAGAGGCGGCAGTTCCACTCAATGCCTGGTTGGCCATATTCCATTCTGTCTACATGAAAGGAGACCAAACCAACTTCGAAATTGAACCATCTTTCGGAGTGGAAGCTTCAGAACTCTATCCCGATATCGAGTACACGACTGTGGATCAGTACCTTGATCAGTTTGTCTGATTATCGAAACCGGCTGTGCTCGGTAATTTCTCACATCAACTCGAATCGTAAATAATACACGACCATGGATCAGTACCTTGATCAGTTTGTCTGATAGCCGAAACTGACCGTGTTTGGTAGATTTCTCACATTGGTTTGAATCATGAATAATACAGGACTCTGCTAGTTAGGATTCTTGTGTGAAATGTCGCTCCTGCTGATTGTCTTATGGCGTGTACAACATCCAAAGACGAGGACATACTCTGAACATTCGATGTGTGTGCATCTATGTAGTGCTTAGAGAAGTTACTCCTGTTTTGGAGTTTGATATGGCTTTATGGGCCAAGCTATGGGAAGCTAAAAACTAGACACGGGTTTATCTAATTTTTGTCTATCATGCGTGGTACATCCTCAGTATGTGTAATGATTGGAGCCGCCAATGATGAGATCGAGCCTTGCCCCAGGCATGTGAGGTCGACCCTTGGTGAGGGCATCAAGGTCTTTGTCGAGGTTGGGCAATTGATGGAGGAAGAAGAGGAAAAAAGTACGTAAGAAATGAAAAGAAAATGAAAAGAAAAGGAAGGGTAAAAAAGAGAGCGAAAATAATATACTTTTTTAAATTTCAAAATTTTTTCATATGAGCATTTGTCATGTTACGTTAGAAGGTAGACGTTGATTGTATCTGGGAAGCATTGACACTCTTCTAGATGTATTCGATACTCCAACACATGTTTGATATGTTTTGACACATTTCAACACGCGGTCAACAGGTGTTGAAAAATCGGACGTGTGATCAACTCTCCCAGCACGCGAGTTAGGAATTACACTTTGACACGTTTCGACATGCGGTTTATAGGTGTCGAAAAATTTGATATGTGGTCAATTCTCTTGACATGGGTTCAGAATTTCGACATGCGATTCCGACATAGTTAATTTAATTTTTTTTTAATAAATAAGGGGTCAAAATGTAAATACGTCAGACCTCCTGCCAACACCTACTCATTTAATGATCATGTGTCCTTGTGGGAGAGAAAGATTGGCAAGGACCTAGAGAGGATGTATGTTCTAGAGGAGCAGGTTCTGGGTTAGGGATGCTTTTTTATCAGATTTAAGTACGTAATATTATCTCCATTCTCAAGCTCTGATTGGTCTACTTTTCCGGTCATATTGTAGAGGCGGCGGTTCCACTCGTTGCCACGTTGGCCATATTCCATTCTTATTTTATTTCGTGAAAGGAGACCAAACCAACTTCGAGATTGAGCCATCATTCGGAGTGGAAGCTTCGGAGCTCTATCCCGATATCAAATACACGACTGTGGATCAGTACCTTCATCAGTTTGTCTAATTATCGAAACCGACCGTGCTCGGTAATTTCTTACATGAACTCGAATCGTAAATAATACACGACCGTGGATGCTGCTTCTCAAGATCCTAGTCTGAAATGTCGCTCCTGCTAATCATCCCATTCCCCATTCGTTCCATATGTGCGCATCCATGCAGTGCTTGGAGAAGTTGCCTCTGTTTTGCAGTTGATTAGGGTTTATGGGCCAAGCTAAAAGAAAGACATGGGTTTCTCTATTTTTGCGGCATGTCACGCTAGTGTCGCTCCTTCTTTAATAATCGAAATTTCTGCTGTCCATTGTATCAAATGGTATGCGATGCCAACAGCGTAAGTCTGGAATTAGGACCGAATAGAAGTTGTAAATGGGGTGAAAACTGTTGCGGATATGGAGGGCCAATCGAATCGATAAAACTAGTCAAAAGAAAGAAAAGAAAATCAAACATTAGATTAACATGATTTGATCTGAATATCAGAACTTACGTCTATAAAGAGAGCAGCACGACATTTCACTATAAAAATAAGTGATACAATGAAAATTACAATTATTCGAACATTTAATACACTCTCAATGTTTTCCTAATCTTTAATTATATGACTTCCCATAGTGGGCGAACCTCCCATTCAAGCCCTTCAGGGATAGCCTTTTAGCAGAAAACCACTCTGCCCTTTAGTTCATAGCCTAGAGACACTCAGAGATGTCAGAATGGTAACATTTCTAACTATCTGAGCTGCATTTCTCAGAAGATACTACCAGGCTAGAGAAGAAGAAAGGTTTAGAAAGCCATTGAGAGTTTTCACAAAACACTCACTTTACTTCAAGGGACTTTGCCCAATACATTACATCCTCCTTGCCTTTTATAGACAGTGGGAGGTCACACACAAACAAGGACCAAGCTCACGGGTCTTAAAACAAACGGAGGCTCCGGAAACCTTCGGTAGGGAATTATTCGCACGGTATGAACAGTAACAGTGAATAGTGATTTCCCTAACCTACTGCTACAGTAACGCTACAGTGACTTGCTACAGTGACCTGTACGGTCAGTAGTTTCGTTCGTTATGAGCATTGTAGTATAGTTTGAGTCGTTCGAACTATGCATTGCCAGAAGGTGTTCTTCATATTTTTACTCAAGTCTTGCAAGTGAATTTGGCGAGAGAACTTGGTTTGACGAGGATGCTTTCTCTTGATTCTGGGAGGAGCCTGTAGTGTCGGCAAGAATGTTGGGCTGAGGCCAATTGGATAGCTGAGCAAAGTAAGATGTGTCTATGCCTATAGATAAGAACAAAGGTCCTTGATCATAGGGGTCTTTGGAAAGAGGACCTCCCCATCGTGCATAAGGGTCTTGAGAGGACTGTGCTGGGTTATTTGTGTCTGTCATTTCGTGCTCCCGTAATGATGCAGCTTGCAAGACCATAATGATCACATGCAGTGGGTACATTATAATTCCATGCATCTTCAGGAATGGTTTTATTTTCCTGGCACAAAACCCTTTGGAGTTCTCGGTACTAGTGTTCATAGCAACCAACAGGTCTTGGAAAGGATTTGTAAATCCGAGCTTCTGTACTGTGCGATTGAGGTTTACAGGATGTGGTTTCTATAATTTGTGGGGCATTGGTTTTGTGACAAAAACCCACGGACGTCTGAAAAACAAAATAGTATGGACCTCAGGGTTTGGTTGAGTGGTTCTTAGTTCTTGCTGCAAGAAATGTCTTCAGTGAGTAGGAGGATAAAACCAATTGAGGAAGACCAAGAGATTTTTGTCACTTTCTTTTTCAATGTTTCCTCTACCGAGTCCAAATATCCTAGTGAGGTTGGCAATAAATCTTCTAGTTGGAATTTCAATAGCTATTAAGTAGTTATTGGTTAAGTACTATAATAACCATCTGAATTGATCAAGGAAATCATCTTCCTTCCAAATTAGAGGATGTATGAACGGATAGTTCGAATTTAATCCAAAAGGATAAAGAATCGAACCACCATTGAGTTTGAACAGATCCGTGTGGCATTGCCACATGAGGTTTTCCAGATTTTCAGTGAGGCTGTCATTCTGAATTTGCTCAACAATCTCCGGGGGTATTGCCAATTTGGCCAATCTTTTATCTTCTCAATCTTATACTTTTCATTGTGATGAAGAGTGTGAAAAGTATGCCTCATGATGTACATGTTGATTTTCGCTGGTGTTTTAAGTCTTGACAAGAAGTCGCAAGCACATTCTTTCTTTCGGCAATATGTTTGATTTCAAAATAATATTTTGAAAACCATTCAGCCCATCGAAGTAGTTGAGAATTTGGAATATGCTTCTGTTTAAACTTGGTCATCTGAGAAAAAGATGACATGTCTAATTCTATCAGGAAGTGATGACCGATGAGATGGAATTCGAACTTTTTTATTTCATTTTTCACAGCTAAGATTTCTTTAAAAGTGGAATGATAATATATTTCAGCTTGGGAAAACTTTCAACTTTTATAGGCACACAGGTGTCTCTTATCATCAGTTTCTTCAAACAGGATGGCTGCTCAATATTCATCACTGGCATTGGTCTGGAGAATTCTCTTTCCTGCTGATATGATATCTAATTTCTCCTAATTTCTAGTGAAATTTCATTCAAAAAATTACATGAATTTTACTCACTAGAATTTATCTCTCTGCACTCTTCTACAGTTTCAGAGCCCTCTCTCTCAGCCACCAAGGATTTGGCGCACTTCTGCCCCCAATGGCTCGTCTCTATTTATAACCGAGAGAAGCCTATCATCATTTAGTGCGGCGCGAGGACGTCTTCTCCACTCTTTCTTTCTGTTCATGATGGTGTCCCTTTTCTCTTGACTTTTATGCACGAAGAGCTAAGACCTTTTCATTTCTTCTCCTACGGTCAAAGTCAACATTGATGGCTAATGAGGCCATCACTGTTCCCTTTCTTCAGAGAACGAAGCCAAAAAAAGCTGCTCATTTTCTCCTATCTTCCTGCGCGTGCGCGTGCGCGTTCGCGTTCATTTGGACAGTGCAGGAAGAGCATTAAATGTTGACAAGAAGAATAAACAAAGACGTCAACC
Organism: Eucalyptus marginata; assembly: GCA_014182565.1. Lineage (NCBI taxonomy): Eukaryota > Viridiplantae > Streptophyta > Magnoliopsida > Myrtales > Myrtaceae > Eucalyptus > Eucalyptus marginata. Next base: position 2,677,461 of record CM024589.1, read on the forward strand.
GTTTTCCTCTCTCTTCGTTTAATGCAAGGACGCATGACCCTGGAGATGGTCATCGCTTGCATTATTTAATTCACGAAGAGAACATTCATATGATGAGCATGAAGCGTGTTTCTCCTTTCAACGTATTTATGAGAAATAAATGATGTGTGTGTGGATGGTAGTGAAATCTAAACTCGATATATTTTTTTAATAAAAATCATGCTATATTATTATCATTTGGATTCATTCAAATTCAGAAAGTGAATTCTAATCAACAATCTTACTATTTACTCCAATCAGGAGTTTTCATAGATTCATTGTGCTCCTTGAAAATTGAAAGATTCGTTGCTCTCTCAACCAATAAAGGACATTTGCGAATATGGTAGATGAGTTGTGATAGGGCATAGGACAAATTCAATGATAAGTACGTGATCGTTGATTCTCCATCTCGAACTTTCATTATTCGCTTTCGCGTGTTTAAATTCTAAGCAAGTTGTTAACAAATTTAAATTGGTTTTATCCTTACCATTTAACTTCACAATGCCCATGAAAGTAAGGACACCGTGACCTCAATTTGATCCAATCTCCCTAATCGAATAATGATCAATTTGGACTCGATTGTGATAGATTTCCAGACTTTGATGCATATAAAAGCAAGAGCTGGGGGTCGATTTGGATTGGGCCAAAACTTCGGGAGCCACATTGAAAATTTCCCAAATAATGTTGTCAATAACAAATTTGTGATTGCAACCCATCCCGTGGTGGATGCGCTGGTTTGCGCCCTGCTCCCTCATTTGGGAGGGGAGAGGTTCGAAACTCCGCACCCTCATTGTGCGACTTAAGTGGAATGCTGTGGGAGGTAGGCCCCCGCGCTAGTGCTTCCTTTAGTTTGCGCCGCCCGCCGCTGGCTGAATGGTGGTTCCAGGATCATAAAATATATATATATATATATTTGTGATTGCATCTACATCTACGTATAACAACGAAACAAAACAGTTTTAGCCATACCCTAATATTTTTATCCACCTTTATCCCAACCCTCCCACGAAATTTTTTTATCCAAATTATATCTATCTTATATCTAACATTATCTTGACTTGATTTGAGTAAGGACTAAATACATGATATGATAAATTATATCTTATTCTAACTTTTATTCTGACTACCAAACCTAGCTTAATAGTCTGCGCTGTTTCAATCGCGGCCTCCACTCATTTGCTGCTCTCTCTCTCTCACACCAACCATGGTTCTCTTTTTGAATTTCGACAGAGACGCAGTGTAGCTTCGTGCTCTTCTTCTAGCACACGTATTCTTTTGGTGCTATGATGTGCAGTCCTCCACAGCCGCGTAATTTTCTGTAATTGTGTGGTGCAATTCAGAGGAATGACATGTATATATGAGTTCAAACATCAACCACACTGGATGGTGTTCATGCACTGTGCGCACGCACAATAGTCTCTTTTAGTCTTGAAAAACAAAATTGCATTTCGCACCATTTGCTTTGTTCGCGGACCAAAAGAACGAAGAAGGCAGGCATTGTCGGCAAGTGCAGCAAGGATCTTGATGATGTTATAAGCAAGTTCTGGGTGCAAATAGCTGATTATCGAATGAATACTTGGCATCGACCATGCCTCGTGAATTATGGACATTGATGTCTGAAAGGAAGATGGGGATTCAATTAAGGACTTCTGTTGGCGAGTCTGCATAAGCAGATTTAAGAAAATGGAGGTCAGCCAACATAGCAAGTATTTCTGCAAGTTTTGTGGGAAGGTAAATCTTTTTGCTGCTCTTTTGTAATATTGCTTCTCCATTATCTTTCTAATTTCGTGCCTCACGGTATGCTGTGAAGAGGAAGGCTCTATGAATCTGGGGATGCAAGGCCTGTGGTAAAGTCCAGGCGGGCGGAGAACTAATTTGGAATGCAAATGCTTTTTCCTTTGGTGCAGGTACAAATCTTAAGTCCACAGCCTTTTATAGTTATTGGACGTGTACATAATTTGACAAACATTAAAAAAAAAAAAGACAAATGCATAAATGCACACAAGTCAAATGATATCCACACAATAAATGCACTTGAAGAGAGGTGCGGCGAACTCTTCAATGAGCTTTGATAGCATTCTCTGTCTTCAGGGTGCAGAAGGGTTTCTTCATTAAATGCTTGTAGCTTTTTTTGTGTTCAATCTTCTTCCAATGCCTGCCATGAATCCTGCTTCGCGGATTCGTTTTCATTCTTTTCTGACGCTCACCATAAATCAAGGCATTCATTAAAAAGTACTCACAACCAAATCTACGACTAAGGGTGCGTTTGGTAACACTGTTTAAAAATTGTTCCGGGAAGTAAATAGAAAAAGTGTTTCTGTTGGGGAACAATTTTTGAACAAAAACACGTTTGGTAAACTTGTTCCGGAATAAAAAATGAACAAACACGTTTGGTAAATTTGTATTCTTTTTTTATTTCTTTTAATTTTTTAATATTTTTATTTTCTTTTTCTTTTTTTCTTTCCTTTTTCTTTTTTCTTTTTTTCTTCTTTTGGCCGTCGCCGGCCTCGGCCATGGCCGGCGACCGGCCGACGACCGCCGGCGGCTCGCCCGCCCACCGCGAGGCTCGGCCCTCGGCGAGGCCGAGCCTCGCCGTGGTTGGGCGAGGCTCGGCCTCGCCTTGGGCGGGCGGCTCGGGCTCGCCATCCGGCGAGCCCGGGCCGCCCGACCACCCCGGCGAGGCTCGGCCTCGCCGGGCCACCTCCAGCCGGCGGCCGCCGGGGCGGTGGCCCGGCGAGGCCGAGCTCGCCGGTGGTCGGGCGAGCTCGGGCTCGCCGGATCCGGGCGAGCTCGAGCTCGCCCGCCCTTGCCCGGCCGGGCGAGCTCGAGCCGCCCGGATCCGGCGAGCCCGAGCTCGCCGGGATGCGGGCGAGCCCGAAGCCGCCAAGGCGAGGCCGAGCCTCGCCTGGGCCGGCGACGCCGGCCTCGCCTGGGCCGGCGACGCCCGGCGAGGTCGCCGGCCTCGACGGCGTCGCCGGGCCCTCTTTGGCCGGTCGCCGGCCATGGCCGAGGCCGGGGACCGCCAAAGAAAAAAAGAAAAAAAAAAAAGAGAAAAAAAGAGAGGAGAGAGAAAATATGTTTCTAATTTTTTGTTCGAAACAAGAAACAAGTTTTTCTTGTTTCTTGTTTGTTCCAAAAGTGTTCCAGGGAACAAAAAATAGATTTGGAACAAAACGCAAACAAACGCTGTGCTTTTTTGTTCCCCGGAACAAAAACACAAAATTATTTAAAAACAAAAAAGAACATTGCCAAACAGGCCCTAAGCAACCAAAGCATGCTCAAATTTTTAAAAAATCACTTTTATACTATTCCAAAAGATAGGACGAATGACCGAATAACTCTTTTTCTCATCTTCGGTTTCGTGCCACGGCACCGCTAGTGACGGAAGCGCACGGTCCGGAGGCCGAGGGAGCAAACCGAAAGTTGAGTGGCCATTCACCTCTTCAACCATTCTTGTTAGCGGCTTAGGGCCCGTTTGGCAATGTTCTTTTTTTTGTTTTTAAACAATTTTTGTGTTTTTTTGTTCCGTGGAACAAAAAAAAAGAATGTAAACGCGTTTGTTTGCGTTTTTGTTCCAAATCTATTTTTTGTTCCCTGGGAACACTTTTGGAACAGTAAAACAAGAAACAAGAAAACTTGTTTCTTGTTTCGGAACAAAAATTAGAAACATATTTTCTCTCTCCCTCTTTTTTCTTCTCTCTTTTTTTTTTTTTTTTTTTTTTTTTTTCTTTGGCCGGTCCCCGGCCTCGCCATGGCCGGCGACCGGCCAAAGAGGGCCGGGCGACGCCGCCGAGGGCCGGCGACCTCGCCGGGCGTCGCCCGCCTGTGAGCGAAGCTTCGGGCTCGCCAGATCGGCGAGCCGAAGCTCGCCCGAAGCTGCGGGCGAGGCTCGGCCTCGCCGGCCACCTCCAGCCGGCGTCGCTCGGGCGGTGGCCCGGCGAGGCCGAGCCTCGCGTGGGTCGGGCGAGCTCGGGCTCGCCGGACTGGCGAGCTCGAGCCGCCAACAAGGCTGGGCGAGCTCGAGCTCGCCGCCGGGCGAGCCCGAGCTCGCCCAGCCACCGGCGAGGCTCGGCCTCGCCGGCCACCGCCAGCGACGCCGGCCCTGGAGGTGGCCCGGCGAGGCCGAGCCTCGCCGGTGGCCGGGCGAGCGGCCGCCGGACGGGCGAGCCCGAGCCGCCAGCCAAGGCGAGGCCGAGCCTCGCCCAACCACGGCGAGGCTCGGCCTCGCCGGGGCCGGCGAGCCTCGCGGTGGCCGGGCGAGGCCGCCGGCGGCCGTCGGCGGTCGCCGGCCATGGCCGAGGCCGGCGACCGGCCAAAAGAAGAAAAAAGAAAAAGAAAAAGAAAATAAAAATATTAAAAATTAAAAGAAATAAAAAAAGAATACAAATTTACCAAACGTGTTTTCGTTCATTTTTTATTCTGGAACAAGTTTACCAAACGCGTGTTTTTGTTCAAAAATTGTTCCCCGAAAGTAAACACTTTTTTCTATTTCTGTTCCCTGGAACAATTTTTAAATAGAAGTGTTACCAAACGCACCCTTAGCTTGGGGAGAAAAAACAATATGTCCTTTGATAGCATTCTCTGTCTTCAGGGTGCAGAAGGTTTCTTCATTAAATGCTTGTAGCGTTTTTTTTTTGTCTTCAATCTTCTTCCAATGCCGCCATGAATCCGCTTCGCGGATTCGTTTTCATTCTTTTCCGACGCTTACCATAAATCAAGGCATTCATTAAAAGGTTCTCACAACCAAATCTACGACTAAGCAACCAGCATGCTCAAATTTTTAAAAAAATCACTTTTATACTATTCCAAAAGATAGGACGAATGACCAAATAACTCTTTTTCTCATCTTCAGTTTCAGTGCCACGGCTAGGGGTGACTATGGTCCGGGTTGGGCCGGTCCGACGCCTAACCCTAGGACCAACCCGCACAGTATCGGTCCCCAATTTTTAGGACCGAGGACTGACCCGGCCGAGTCTGAGACCGAGGACCGAACCGATCCTATAGGTTCGGTCCGATTCCAGGGTCAACCCGGGACCAAGTAATAATTTTTTTATTTCATTTTTTTTATTCCCTAAAAAGCAAAACTCATTAATTCAAATTACACATGTTGAGCAACCAAACTATAAATATAAGTACATATTCAACATAAATTTAAGATAAGGTGATCATTAAAATTTCACACTAGTTAAAAACAACAAACTATATGAATGATCGAGATTGCTAATAGAGATAAAGTGTTTCCATCGCTGAAGCATACTATAATTTTCTTGCTTTTGATTTTTCTTTTTGAATCATTCTTCCCTTCGAGAAATGGGATGAGATGGGAAGTTTAAGAGAAAAGAATTCTAGGCCAAAAATGTTTTCTAGGCATCTTCTCCCGCAATCATCTATCAATTCATACATTCAATCAAGCAAAGTTTAATCAACCAATAATGAAGCTTCACACCACTTGACAAGCACATCATTATAACAACGGCAATACTAATATTCAAAACTTATTCCATCTCGACACAAACTCAAAAGCAAAGTGCAACTGAACAATTAAACCATAAGAAGTTCAAAATACTTAATATAAACTATGAATATACAACTTCACATTTTTAAGTGAAAAATGAACAAGATAAAGACGGAAGAATAAGGCAAGAAGTTGAGGACATTTTAAGCCATTTCACAGCGTTATTCACACCATTTCACGGCGTCATTCACGCCGTTCAAGTGAAGAACGCTGGCTGGGTTTGCTATTTATAAAAAAAACATAAAAAAATATTATATATTAAATATCTAAAATATATTATATATAAATATATTTTATCGGGTTGGTCCGGGTTGGACCGACCCTAAACTTCTAGGATCGATGAAACAACCTACACAATACTGGTCTTGGAATCTTAGGACCGAGGACCAACCCGATCCCCTTGAAAACCGAACCAGGACCAGCATGGTTGGGCCGGTCCAAGGTCGACCCTAGACCGCTGCTCACCCCTAGCCACGGCACTGCTAGTGACGATAAGCAGTACGGTCCGGAGGCCGAGGGAGCAAACTGAAAGTTGAGTGGCCATTCACCTCTTCAACCATTCTTGTTAGCAGCTTAGCTTGGGGAGAAAAAACAATGTCCTTTGAGAGCATCATCTACTTTGGCCGTCGTTTCGCTTTAAATTCCTTACACACACCCCCCTCCCCCTCCCCTCCCCTTTTATGGAGATAGACACACAATTTTATCTTGTCTTTTGTTTGTAATCAGCAAAATGTCATCATCTTTGAATCATCGCCTATCGAACAGATTGAACTAATTGTCATTTTTTAAAGTTCTATTAAAAGTTTTTGATTTCTTCAGTGATGTTTGATCCTTTTTGTTACCAATTTTTAAGAATTGGCCAAAGGCAGATGCTATGTCCATGTACCGGAATCTCTTTTGAAGTAAGGCAAGTTTTGACGCATGAATTAAATGAAGTTGCTGACTTTGTCCAAGGCCTTGGATATTGTGAACACCATACTTACAGTAACTCTAGTAGTAGTAGTCTTGACAAAAATGGCTCGACCAAGTACCACAATATGACCATCTCATATAAGAAGTAATGCCATCTCATATAAGAACATTAACGGTGGATTATGCCCTTTGCAAGTTTTACTTCAACTTTTGTCACAACACTTTCTCTTCAAGTTGGGTATAAGCAGTGTCTTTTCACAGGTAGTACGCAATAGTTAATAATTCTTAGAATCCCGAATCCCATCCAAGAGAAGGGCATCAAGCATTTGAGGTGGCAACTTTTCTTGATGAATCTAAGTTGATGAATAAATCAATCGGACTGAGTTATGATGTGCATTTAAGTTAATTTTCCAGATTTTTCTAACATCATTAATACCTGAAAATTACCTCTCCAAGTCACTACAAAAATTTACCAAAAAGAACTAAGTCCGCCTCAAAACATCCTTTGCCATTCAAATAAGAACAGTGCGACCATCCATCATAGGTGTTAAAATATGTCTCGAATTTGAGTCCAATGTGAAATTCTGAATATTCCGAATTGAATATGTTGCGGACTTTAAAGATTGAGCAAAGAAGACCCGAAGATCAACTTCCCAAAGTTTGAATCTGCATTGGAGAATTCGGCCGCTGAAATAGGAAAGTTCAACTTTGACTTGGATTTGGATTTTGTTTAAAATATATAAAGATATGTTTTGGATAAAATCGTTTTAGATAGGAAACAGAATCCTATTAAAAGTTGGCATAATAATAAGGGTTTTACTTATATATAGACTTGTGGCCGTGGGTGGTAGACGTGGATCACAAATTGTCTTGAAGCGCCGCGTGAGTGCTTGGTGTTCCGCCGTTGATCATGAAGAGTTGGTCTTGAAGCGCCGTCTAGTTGTCGAGTGCTTGAGAGGGATTTTCTTTGTCGTTCTTACTCGTGAATTACATCCAAGAAGTTTAGTGTTTGTAGCCGATTAAATCTTGAGGTAAAATTTTCGTGTAATTCATTCGTGAGATTGAGAGATTATTTTCGAGGAATTTTCGGGGCTAAACACTGTGTGAGTTATTGGTTGTAATTGGGGCTTGGGAAACACCGAGAGAGTGTTTGAGTGACTTGAGTGTGTAATCTCCTTGTATCGCTTGATCTATAGTGAAATTCGTTGTTGCTCTCCCCGTGGACGTAGGTCTTTACGACCGAACCACGTAAATCTGGTGTCTGATTTATTTTCTTCTTCTATCTATATTATTGTTCGATCGCTCGCCCTTAATCGCAACAATAGGCAACGACCACAGATACGGAACAATAGAGATCACTGCGAGAGAAAATAAACAGTGACCCATTTGGCGATACACGACTTATTGAACGAGAATCATTACAAATCACAACTAAGAGACTCCCATCCAACTCTAGCCCAATGTGCGTGCGTGCGTGCGTGCGTGCGTTTGTGTGTGAGAGAGAGAGAATAGTTCAAAGATGGCAATGATGAATCACCGCACATGACATTCTCAATCTTGAGCAAAATATTTCTCCTCGGCGTCGTGGCTGGCCTGCCTAAGCCAGCGATCGTCCAGGCTCTCGTCCTCGTCTATTTTGGAGTAATCCAAGTGCTGGTGATCGTCCCCTGACAAAAACTTCTGCTGCATAATGGAAGTGAACCGATCCATCTGGTTTTGAATATTCATAGCAGATAAAAGTTTTGCCCTCCATCTCCCCTGCAGCGGCAGTCTGCATACCAACATCAACCGATCCAAGTGGTTAGTATTTCAGGGTACAAAATAAACTCAAAATCATCATAAACAACCTTGGTCGTGCATGAAATATGAAGGTCTTCTCAAAGCTAGGAATCCTGAATTGTTTGATAATATTATCTATCTTCGGGACAATATGCATTGCTTCAGGTCTTACACCGATATTTAGGATTCTATGAAAAAAGACGAACAATAGGGATACGTTTAGTCATTATTCTGTTATTGGAAATAATTTATACTTAAAAATGATTCTTTTTTATTTTGTTTATGGAAATAATTTTTTAGCATTTGAAGACGTTTGATAAGTGTCCAAAATTTTTATTTCCAAAATAGAAATGCGCTTGGTAGGACTCTTAATTTTTTTCTTTTAATTTTAATATTTTTATTATTTTCACTTTTTTTCCTTTTCTCTTCTTCTTCCTCCTTCTTTGTGGGCAGTGATTGATGATCGTCGATGGTAGTGGCAGTGGCCAATGATCGGCTAGGAGGAAGGAGAGAGAAGAAGAGAGAAGGAGAAAAGAAGAAAAGAAAAGAGAAAAGAAAAATAGGTTCTACTTGATTTTGAAATTATTCCCGAGAACAAAAAGTAATTTTGTTCCACTTCTAAATTTTGTTCCAAATCTATTATCAGGAACTACCAAACGGATATTTATTTTTTATTTGTTCCCAATAACAAAAAAATAGAATCGGTCACTATCAGGCAAGTTAACAGATAGACCCTATGCAACCTACAGAGCCTAGGAGTATAAGGCCCAATGTGACTGCTCAAAAAATATGCTTGCTTAACATTTGAAAATTGAATTCCTTAACTTGAAACGGAAATATATTTTCTTGAAAAAAAACTTCCCAAAAAAAAAAAATCTCTTTATCATGAAGTTTTTCGCGGGTTTTTCCACAAAAACTTCATGTTTAAGGTTTATACTAAAATCATTTTCAAGTCTTGTTTGGTTATTAACTTGAAAAGTCTTGTTTGGTTATTAACTTGAAAATGATTTCCTCCCTCGAGGGTAGAGAAAAGTTTCCTCGTTTTTAAGGGAGGATGTTTTCCTTTACTATAAATGATTTTTCGTTAATCAATCCATTTTCGGTTACTAAACAGTAAACATGTGAAAATATAGAAATTTCAAGAAACCCTTTTTAACTAAAAAAAACAGACCTAGTAAAATGCAATTTCAATATCGAATAGATAATCTAAACATTAAATCTTTCACATTTAATGATAAAGAGATTATTGTTATAAATGCCTAACTTACTTGCATCATGCACACTATTTAATTACTGAATCAATCTAACAAGGTTACTCTCTTTTCTACAAGAAGTTATGAATTATTTATAAAACATCTTTTGTTGGCCAAAAAGTTATTTCTTTTTATCGAGAAGTTGGCCACAAAGTAATTTACGTGATTGACTACAGAAAAAAGAATTTGCACCTCAAAACAATCATGTAACAACTATAAAACTCCATAATATCATGAATATGTATGCATATGCATGTCGAGTAGCTCATTGTCCTCTCATACCATTTTCTATTATTTTATATGAAAAAATAAACCTAAAAACTGGTTTCAACTTCTTTTTTATCAAAATCACGGTAAATTATAATAGTAAAATATCAATTGAGAAAACAAACTATACTTTGAATTAAACAATTTTTCTAACACTTCAAAATTAGGATTGCTTAAATTTCAAACACCATCCAAACTTAAATTTGATTTTCTTATTCTTGGTAAGTTAAAGTTTTTATAGTTTCAAGGACAACATTGTTATTAAAGTAATTTGTATTTGATTATCTACCCCTTTTTTTTACAAGACTAACATTGTAAAAAAAAAAATCTCAAATTAGTGCATTTATGTTATATTTACCAAAAATTAATTTTTATATCATAAAAAATTTATATTGTTATACTCATGTCATATTTATCCAAAATTTGCCCTAATTTGTGACATTGAAAATTAGTTTTGGGCGTAGTGTACTGGTTTGGAAATTTTGTAGGGATAAGAAATTAATTTAATACAAATGTAACAGAAGATTAATTTCATGCACTTCTTTGCGATGAAAGATCAGATCGAGAAACCACCGGCCGTGGTGGCTCTGCTGGATAAGAACCTCATTGATCATTTTCCAAATGTGAGGGGTTTAAAATCCAGTGAAGGCATTTGGTGTCTTAAGTGTGACGCCGAGGTGGTGGGTCCTCCGCTAGCATCACCCCAAGATTTACCCACCGGCTACTGACTGTACGAGTTCCCTGGGTATAAAAAAGAAAAAAAATCAGATCGGGAAAAGCCAATTCGCTGGAAAGACATTTGCGGAAAAGACAATTACGCCCTTCTGGAGTCAACATAAAATGGCTCCGCGTGAAGAGCCCCCGCACTTTAGCGGACGCGCTCTCCCTTTGTTACAAGCAGTTGGAGCAGAGTCGCTACAGAGTCCGAGCGAGTTCGCCGGAGAAAGTCCACCGACTCCGCCGTGAAAAGCCACCCCGAGATGGCCGAGAAGAGCAAAGTCCTGGTGATCGGAGTCACCGGACTCATCGGAAAGTTCGTCGTGGAAGCGAGTGCTAAGTCCGGCCACCCTACCTTCGCTCTCCTGGCACCGCCGTCCACTCCCGACCTCGTCGAAGGTTTCGAGAGCTTAGGCGTCTATGTAGTTCAGGTGAGAAGCTATGCCCGTGCGATCGCGTTCGTTTCCGACATCTGGTTCTGCCTCGAGGAATCGAAGCGTCGCCTGCTGTTAAATCTTGTTCGTCGTCCTGAGAAACGTCTTCAGCAGTAGAACCGGAGTTGATTTTCGTCTCCATCGCTCGCTCGATCGAGTTGGTTGGGGACATGTTGCGATTCGGCGTTGCTCTTTCTCATTTTTCACACTGCCTGACGAAGCATCTCAGCTTCGCGTGTTGATTCGAACGAGCGCATTTTCAGACAGATCTCACAGAAACTTCCATATGTTTTAGCTGTTTATGAGAACGCTATAGCTACGTAGCTGCACTGACCTGTTCTTCAGATGCCATGGACGAGAATTCTGTGGATGGTAGCTTGTCATTTCATTTGTCATAGTATTTTTTTTCTTGTCTGAGAAAGGTCTTGAAGCATGAATCTCTTTTTTTTTTCTTAGTCTTCCCACTGCCAAAACAGGATTTGTTGATGATTGCTGACTTCATCGATAGCTTATTCATGCTTGGTCATTTGATTCTCAGGGAGACATAAACGATCCGGGTACTCTGTTGAATGCGATCGGGCAGGTTGATGTGGTAATCTCTACAGTTGAGACATCACTGGAGGACCAATACAAGATTGTTGCTGCCATTATGGTAGTCGGAAATATAAAGGTGGTGCTGTTTCGAATGATTTTGTCCTCGTAATCACTGTTCGTTTAGCATTTGACTGATGATACAGGTTGTGTTAGTTTAATTCTTTCCTTCTGGCAGAAGTGCATCACCTTCTCCTTGTGAGCTTCGCTTTGATGAAATGGGATGCATTGACTCATTTATCTGTAGACTTCACATCTTTTTTCACCTTAAATGGTCATGACTTTGTGTAAAAGTCCTTGTGTGTTTGGGTTTCCTCTAGGTCAGCAAAAAAAACGCAAGAAGTTTCGATCACTCAATATGGACTATGGACATGTATCCCAGCACTTTGATCATGAATTCGCGGGGAACATGAACTAGTTTAACCTTGAAATGGTCCTTTTCATGAGTATTGTTGTTGCATATATGTTACCCAACGCCACTTACTGGGATAGTACTTAGTAGTAACTGTTGTTGCTGCGGGTGGTTGACAGCCAACAACCAATGGAACTCAGCATGCTCCCAAAAGGCAATGGACTTTCCTCTGATATCTTAGCACTTGTGAAAGTGTCCATCCAAGCAAGCAGCATGTTTGCATATTTTATGCTTGACGGAGTTATCTGGCTGCTGCCTAACATTTAAATCTTCACTTTCCATTTCTTCCATTTTTCTTATAGCACTTGGGCTAGAATTTACTTAATTGCTGAATCTTTTATTTTACTTATGATCATTTTTTACTCCGTTATAGTAACATATTGACAAAACAATAAAAAACATGAAATTCAGTCTCGTATAAGTTTGTTTTGTTTTATTTTGCCAGAACTCAGATAATTTTGTTGGATAAGGGCAATGTGCTCTAAATTTTCGTTACTTTCCAATAGAAATGTTTCTTCTGATTTGGTTATTTTTCTTTTTAGAGATTCTTGCCTTCAGTGTTTGGAAGTCATGTGGACCGTGCCCATGCTGTGGAGCCAGCAAGAACTTTTTATGCTGCTTACCATACCGACATCCTCCGCCTTCTTGAGGAACAGGGAATCCCATATACCTATGTGTCTTGCAACTTTCTTGCGGGTTGGCACCGTACGACTTTGGCACAGCCTGGGGCTACAGCTCCCTCTAGAGATAAATTTGTCATCTTAGGGGATGGTAATGCAAAAGGTAAGTAGCAATTTGTTGAAATACGTACTCTGATTCATCGGGATTTTACTGTACAATTTTTATGATTTAATTACGGAAGTGATCAGATTGAGGGTAGTTCCTGAAGCTTGAGAATTTCAGGCAACCCCCTATCTGGAGATGTCGGGCCTTTTACATACATTAGTCTCGACTTCCAGAGACTCATAAACGATATAAAAGTGATGTTGGTTATCTTGGCACAATGCCACCTGGTCAGCATATTAAGAAGGTTATCTTTATGCATCTGGTTGAGAAAAGAACATATGGATGCATTCGTCTCTAATGGATCATTATTTCAAAAATTTCTTTAAATGTGAGGCGAAATTAACTCTAGGAAGATCAAAGTTTCTGTGATATATTATTAGCCAAATTCTAAAGTTCTCCCTGTCAATATACAGTGGTGTTTAACAGGGAGGATGACATCGGCATCTATACCATCAAAGCCATGCATGATCCAAGGACCTTGAACAAAATTCTCTACATCAGACCTCCTGCCAACACCTACTCGATGAATGATCTCGTGTCTTTGTGGGAGAGAAAGATCGGCAAGACCATGGAGAAGGTTTATATTCCAGAGGAGCAAGTTCTGAAGGAAATTCGAGGTCACAGATGCATTATTATCAGATTTCAGCATGTGGAGATTGTCTATATTCTCTATGATATCTAAACCTTCTGATGTCCATCGGTCTACTTGTCCGCTCATATTGCAGATGCGAAATCTCCAGATGATCTGATGTGGGCCATATACCATTCTATTTTTGTGAAAGGAGACCAAACTAACTTCCAGATTGAGCCGTCATTTGGAGTGGAAGCTTCGGAACTCTACCCCGATGTCAAATACAGCACCATGGATGAGTACCTTGATCGGTTTGTCTGATTGTCGAAACTTACTGTGATTGGGGATTTGATTTCTCACATCAGCTTGGAATCAGAAATGGTAATAGTATTCTGCTTCTTACGAACCTAGTGTGAAACGTCGCTCCCATTGACCATCTCATGGCACTGTACAACCTCCAGTTATTAAGACATACTATGAATACTGAATGTGTGCTCATCTTTGCTGTGTGCTTGGAGAAGTCACTTCTGTTTTGGAGTTGTTTTGGGTTTAGGGGCTAGCCAATAAATAAAAAAGGGAAAAGGGTTTATGGTGTCGTGCCAAAAGCCTTCCTCAAATTTGGGTAAAACCTAATTGACTTCTCAACCCGTAGAAGACTTGATTAGACATTGAAAGTACAGGGAGTTAATTAGAGAAGCGGTAAAAGTACAGGGGTGAAAAGTATGAATCTTCCTTTTTTATTCTCGTAGCGGAGCACGGTTGATACTCACTTTTCTGAAATCAAATACTTTGTACGTCCTCGAAGATCTCCTCAGAATCTAAAGTCGTGGTTTACTTAGTATGTATAAAAATATATATATATATATATATATATAGATATATTTTATAGAAGTCAGCAAGGATGATATTTCTGTCGCCAGTTGTTGAAGGGTAAGCTTAAAGAATAGCAAGTTAAACCCCATTGATGAATACCTTGCGGTGTTGGATTATCCTTAATGTTTCGAGGACTGTTATGGGCGTGGAACAAGCAAGAAAAGTCATGGTGGGCGCAGACTCATGTCCTTTCCTAAATAAGAAAAGTCCAATAAGGCGATGTCTATGTAATACTGTGTTTACTTTACAAATTGGGTAAATTGCAATTTCAAATTTCATATGAATGATCTAAGCATAAAATATTTTCCATTTAATGATAAAGAGACTATCTTACCACGTGCTTAATATATGTGCGTTGAACTCACTCTCACTCTTTAGAAGCGGAATCAATTTAAAAACCTTGGTTTCCTTTTTCTAAGAACTTGTGAATTTGAAAATATAGAAATCTTATGTTGCCCAAAAAATCAAAAAGAGTAATCTCTTGATCAACCCCCCTTTGGAAAGAATCTAGTGCACCTCAAAACAATCATTTAGCGATATGAAACGTCGTGATACCATGCAAGCACATGCACGTCGGATAGCTCATTGCCCTTTCATATCGTTTTCACTAGTCTTTTCATATGATACAAAAAAAATGGTTTCAACTTTTATTTACATGAAAAATCATTGTAAGTTATAATAGAGTCTAATATCGATTGAGAAACAAAATCATCACACAAAATAAATTAGAAGCTCTAATCCTTCAAAATTAAGATTACTTAAATTTTTAGCACCATCCAAACTTAAGTGTAGATTTTCTTATTTTCAGTAAGTTAAATTTTCTTATTTCACAATAATTTAAATCATCTCTCAAACTCGACAAAATCTTTATTGAAGTACTTCATATTAGATTTTCTTCTGTTTCTATAAGTCCACTTCGCACGTACTTCTTTTCCAGCTAATGATGATATCAAGAAGTTCACAGAAACGACATCTATGCCTTTCTGAAACCAAAAACAGATGGACGATTCATCTCGGATCCCGCCAACACTTACGGCCCGAGACCGAGCGAGTTCGCAGGGAAAGACCACACCGCCGGCGGAAAGAACCTTAGGTGGCCACGAAGAACAAAGTCCTGATGATCGGAGGCATTGCATGCCTCGAAAGTACATAGTTGAAGCGAGTGCTAAGTCCGGTCACCTTACCTTTGCTCTCGTGAGGGAGCCTCATCTCTCCGATCCCGCCAAGGCCAACATCGCCCATGGTTTCAAGAGCCTAGGCGTCAAATTTTTCGTGTGTGTATCGTGTCGTGAGTAGTCACTACGGTGCGATTATGTTCGTTTCCGACATCAACTTGAACCACAAGTTATATAGGATTCTGCTTCTCCGCATCCCGCTAATCATCTCATGGCACATGCAACTTCCTAATACGAGGACATACTAGAAACATTCGAATGTGCGAGGCGTCTGTGCAGTGCTTGGAGGAGTTACTTCTACTTTGGAGTTTGATGAGTTTTTCTTTTTCTGTATATCATTCGTTTTATGTCGTCGGTGTGGGTATTGAATTCGAGCCGCTGATGATGTTCGATAATTCATCTGATTGCCTGGTCTTAGACTAAAAGATAATTGTGTCTTAAGCTCCATTTATTTTGCGAAAAATAAATAATTTGAGAAGAAAAAATATCTTTAAAATGATTATTTGTATCGTTTATAAAATAAATGAACAAAAAATATTTCCATCGTCTACAAAAATATTTAGACATATTTTATTGTTGATAATAACAACATTTTTCATCAACTAATCATTTTAAAATATGTAAGTAATCATTTTCTAGGAAAATATTTTTTAAATTATTTATTTTTTACGAAACAAATAAAGTTGATTAGTTTTTCATGTCTAAATAGTCTGTAGGCAATCATTGTGGTGAAATCAAATACTTCATATATCCTCGAAATCTAAAGGTAATTGAAACTCCGGGTTTCCTTAGCCGACGAAATCTCCTTTCATGAATGACAGACTTAAAAGAATAACGAGTTTAAGGATTCTTACTGCGGGCAACAAACAAGGCAAAGAAAAACAAGCATGTGAAATTATGAAAAACAAATTTCAGGAAACCCTTTTAGCAAAACAAGCACTCAAATGATATGCAATTTCAATTTCGAATTGGTGATCTAAACATTGAATCTTGTATAAATGTGCATCTGCATGTCCAATAGCTCATTGTCCTCTCATACCATTTTCTCTTATTATTTCATATAATAAAGTAAACCTAAAAAATGGTTTCAACTTCTTTTTTTTATCAATGACATAAAAAATCATGGTAAATTATAATTGTACAATATCAATTGAGAAAACAAAATATAGTTTCAATTAAACAGTATTTCTAACACTTCAAAATTAGGATTACTTAAATTTCTAACACCATCCAAACTTAAATTTGAAATTTCTTATTCTAGGCAAGTTAAGTTTTTCTCATTTCACAGAAAATGAATAATCTCTCAAATTAGACAACATCATTATTAGAATACTTTATATTTTATTTTCTTCCCTTTCTTTTTTCAGGACTAATACCATAAAAAAAAAAAACCTCAAACTAGTACATCTATATTATATTTACCAAAAATATCACAAAAAAATTTATATTGTTATACTCATGTCATATTTATCCAAAATTTGCATTAAATGTAAAAAATTAGTTCGGGATGACATTTGTATCCAGCTGGAGAATATTTTAGGTAAAAAAATTAATTTAGGATTTAAATGTAATAGAAAATTAATTCCATGCACTTTTTTTCTGGTGAAGGATCAGATCGAGAAGTCGATACGCTGGAAGGACAATCCACTGAAAAGACAATTACGCCCTTCTGGAATCAAAATATGAATTGGCTCCGTGTAGAAGAGCCCCCGGCATTTTTGCGCGCTCTCTCCCTTTCTCGCAGACACAGTTGGAGCACAGTCGCTACGGAGACCGACCGAGCTCGCCGGAGAAAATCCACCGACTCCGCCGTGAAAAGCCCCTCCGAGATGGCGGAGAAGAGCAAAGTCCTGGTGATCGGAGTCACCGGACTCATCGGAAAGTTCATCGTGGAAGCGAGTGCTAAGTCCGGCCACCCCACCTTCGCTTTCGTGGAACCGCTGTCCACTCCGCTCGACGCTGCCAGGACCAACTTCGTCCAAGGTTTCAGGAGATTAGGCGTCTACGTAGTTCTGGTGAGTAGCTAGCTATGCCCGTGCGATCGCGTTCGTTTCCGACATCTGGTTCCGCTTCGAGGAACCGAAAGCGTCACCTGCCGTTGAATCTTGTTCGTCGTTCCGAGAAACGTCTTCGGAAGTAGAATCGGAGCTGATTTTCGTCTCCATCTCTCACTCGATCGAGCTGATTGGAGTCACGTTGCGATTCGGTGTTGTTCATTGTCTTTTCTGATGTTTTGTCTTCGTATGTTGGCGAAATGGGTGAAATTTTTTACGACGTCCTTCTCATTTTCTCACTTGCTTGACGATTCATCTCAGCTTCGCGTGTTGATTCGAACGCGCGCATTTTCAGACAAATCTTACAGAAACTTCCTTATGCCTTAGCTGTTTATGAGACAGCTACAGCACTGACCTGTTGTTCAGATGTCACGGAGGAGAATTCTGTGGATAGTAGCTTATTTTTATTTTTATTTTTAAAAATTGTTGTCATAGTTTTTTTTTTCCCTTGCCTGATAAAGGTAATGAAGTCTTATCTTCATCGGTTATGAATCCCATCGCCAAAACAGGATCTGTTGATGATTGCTGACTTCATCAATTGTTTATTCACGCTCTTGGTCATTTGATTCTCAGGGAGACATAAACGTTCCACATACTCTGGTGAATGTGATGAGGCAGGTTGATGTGGTAATTTCTACTGTTGAGACAGCACCGGATGACCAATACAAGATTGCTGCTGCCATTTTGACGGCCGGAAATATAAAGGTGGTGCTGTTTCTAATGATTTTGTCCTCGTTATCATTGTTCGTTTAGCATTCGACTGATGATATAGGTTGTGTTAGCTTACTTCTTTTCTTCTGGTATTAGTGCATAGCGTTCTCCTCGTGAGCTTCATTTGATCAAATGGGATGCATTGACTCATTTATCTGTAGACTTCAAATCTTTTTTCATCTTAATTGGTCATGACTCTGTGTAGAAGTCCCTGTGGGTTTGGGTTTCCTCTAGGCCAGCCAAAAAAAAAAAAAAAAAATTAGCATAAAAAGTTTCAATCACTCAATATGGACTATGGACTTGTATCCCAGCACTTCGATCATGAATTTGCGAGGAACATGAACTAGTTTAACCTTGAAATGGTCCTTTTCAGGAGTATTATCGTTGCATGTATGTTACCCAACCCCACTGACTGGGATAGTACTTAGTAGTAATCGTTGTTGCTGCGGGTGGTTGACAGCCAACAATGAGTGGAACTCAGCATGCTCCGAAAAGGCAATGGACTTGCCTGATATGTTATCACTGTGAAAGTGTCCATTCAAGCAAGCAGCATGTTTGCATATTTTATACTTGACAGAGTTATCTGGCTGCTGCCTAACATTAAAATCTTCACTTTCCATTTCTTCTACTTTTCTAATAGCACTTATGGTAGAATTTGCTTATTTGCTGAATTTATTGTTTCACTTATGATCAGTTTTTACTCTGTTATAGTAACATACTGACCAAAAAAAAAAGAAATTCAGTCACGTACAAGTTTGTTTTGTTTTATTTTGCCAGAACTCATAAATGTTCTCCAAATTTTCGTTGCTTTCCAATGGAAATGTTTCTTCTGATTGCATTATTTTTCTTTCTAGAGATTCTTGCCTTCAGTGTTTGGAAGTGATGTGGATCGTGCCCATGCTGTGGAGCCAGCAAGAACTTTTTATGCTGATTACTATACCGACATCCACCGCCTTCTTGAGGAAGAGGGAATCCCGTATACCTATGTGTGTTGTAACTTTCTTGTAGGTTGGCACCGTTCAACACTGGTGCAGCCCAGGGCTAGAGCTGCCTCTAGAGAGAGAATTGTCATCTTAGGGGATGGTAATGCGAAAGGTAAGAAGCATCGAAATACCTATTCTGATTCGTCAGGATTTTTCTGTACAACTTTTACGATTTAATTACGGGAGTAATCTGAGTGAGGACAATTCCTGAAGCTTGAGAATTCCAGGCAACTCCCCTAGCTGGAGATGTCAGGCCTTTTACATCCATTATTCTTGACTTCCGGAGACTAATAAATGATATGAAAGTGATGTTGGTTATCTTGGCACAATATCGCCTGGTCAGCATATTAAGAAGGTTATCTTATGTATCTAGTTGAGAAAAGAACATATGAATGCATTCGTCCATGATGAATCTTTTTATCGAGAGAGTTCTTAAATAAGAGCCAAAAGATCAAA
The DNA here is from genome assembly GCA_014182565.1 of Eucalyptus marginata. Lineage (NCBI taxonomy): Eukaryota > Viridiplantae > Streptophyta > Magnoliopsida > Myrtales > Myrtaceae > Eucalyptus > Eucalyptus marginata. The sequence goes on from CM024589.1 coordinate 2,696,968, forward strand.
GTTTCTGTGATATATTTATTAGCCAAATTCTAAAATTCTCCCGTCAATGTACAGTGGTGTTTAACAGGGAGGATAATATCGGCACCTATACCATCAAAGCCATGGATGATCCTAGGACCTTGAACAAAATTCTGTACATCAGACCTCCTGGCAACACCTACTGATGAATGATCTCGTGTCATTGTGGGAGAGAAAGACTGGCAAGACCCTGGAGAGGATTTATGTTGCAGAGGAGCATGTTCTGAAGAAAATTCGAGGTCACAAATGCGTTACTATTAGATTTGAGCACGTAGAAATTGTCTCTATTCTCTATGAGATTTAAACCTTTTGACAACGATTGGTCTACTTGTCCGCTCATATTGCAGATGTGAAATCTCCAGACGATCTGGTGTGGGCCATATCCCATTCTATTTTCGTGAAAGGAGACCAAACTAACTTCGAGATTGAGCCGTCGTATGGAGTGGAAGCTTCGGAGCTCTACCCTGATGTTAAATACAGCAGCGTGGATGAGTACCTTAATCAGTTTGTCTGATTGTCGAAGCTTACTGTGCTTGGGGATTTGATTTCTCACATCAGCTTGGATACACAAATGGTAATAGTATATTGCTCCCATTGATTATCTTATGGCACTGTACAACCTCGAGATATTAAGACATACTATGAATACTGAATAAGTGCTCATCTGTGCTGTATGCTTGGAGAAGTTACTTCTGTTTTGGAGGTGTTATGTGTTCAGGGGCTAGCTAACAAATAAAAAAAAGACAAGGGTTTATGGTGTCGTGCCAAAAGCCCATCCCGAATTTGGGTAAAACCTAATTGACTTAATTAGACAAATTGAAAGTACTCGGACTTAATTGGAGAATCGGAAAAAGTAGAGGGGTGAAAAGTATAAATCTTTATTTCTACTTCTTATTTCTGTTCCAAATCTATTCATCGGCCACTTTTTTATTCTAGGTAATAGAAAAATTAATTGACGTTACTAAAACGGATTTATGTTCTTTTTTTGTTACGAGAAACAAAAGAACAAAAAATGGGGAGAAACAGAAACGTTACCAAACAAGGCCTTGATCGACGCTGCCTTTGGAAAGAATTAAGTGCACCTCAAAGCAATCATTTAGCGATATGAAACGTCTTGATACCATGCAAGCACATGCACGTCAAATAGTTCATTCCCCTTTCATACCAATTTCACTTACCTTTTCCTCAAAACAATCATTTAACGGTCGTCATGATTCCAGGCAAGCACATGCGTGTGGAATAACTTATTGTCCTTTCATACCAAGTTTCACTTTTCATATGATATAAAAGAACCATTTCAACTTCTTCCTTCATATTTACATGAAAAATCGTTGTAAGTTAGAATAGTCTAGTATCAATCGAGAAACAAAACCATAATAATAAAATTAATTAGAATCTCCAGTCCTTCAAAATTAAGATTCCTCAAATCTTTAACACCATCCAAACTTAAATGTGGAATTTCTTATTTTTGGTAAGTCAAATTTTCTTTTTTTCACAATAATTTGAATTGTCTCTCAAACTCGACAAAATCTTTATTGAAGTACTTTATATTAGATTTTCTTCTGTTTCTATTAGTCCACTTTGCTTGTACTTCTTTTCCAGCTAATGACGACATCAAGAAAAACCATGATGATTCATCTCGGAGCCTGCCAACACGCCAGCAGCTACGGTCCAAGACCGAGCAAGTTCGCCGGGAAAAACCATGCTGCCGCCGGGATGAACCTTCAATTGCGAAGAAGAACAAACTCCTGGTGATCAGAGGCACTGGATATGTCGGAAGGTTCAAAGTTTAAGCGAGCGCTAAGTCCGTGAACCCTCTCGCGAAAGGGTCTGCTCTCCCTGATCCCACCAAGGCCAACATCGCCCAAGGTTTCAAGAGCTTAGGCGTAAAAAAAAATTTCATGTGAGCATCGAGGCGATTGTGTGAGTAGGTATTACTGTGCAATTACGTTCGTTTTCCGCATCTGCTTGAATCCTAAGTTGTATAGGATTCTGCTTCCCAGTATCCTAGTCTGAAACGTCGCTTTCGCTGATCATCTCCTAGCACGTGCAGCTTCCAAATAGGAGGACATATACTAGGATCATTCAATATGTGCAGCATCTATGCGGTGGTTGAAGAAGTTACTTCTGTTTTGGAGTTGATAATGGGTTTTATGGGCCAAGCTTAAGGAAAGACATTGGATTTCTCTATTCATGTATAGAGAAATGTTTACGTGATTGTTTTTAATCTATTATGGATTAATAGCTTGTTATGGATCATAAAAAAAATTAATAATTATTGTGGGGTTCACTGTAAGAATTTTCAACTCACAATATACTGTTACTCTTGTAATGACACAAAAAATGTCATGTGAGAAAAACCCTTCTATATTTTATAAGTTCTATGTTGCCGGTGTGGGTATTGAATTGGAGCTACTAATCCTCGTCTTATACTAAAAGATCATTATGCTTTAAGCTCCATTTGTTTTGTGAAAATTAAATTATTTGGAAAAAAATCTAAAAATGATTGCTTGTTTCACTTATAAAATAAATGAATGAAAAATATTTTTATCATTCACAAAATATTTTAGATATAATTTATTATTGATAGTAAAAATATTTTTCATCGACTGATTATTTTAAATTATACAAGCAATTATTTTAGAAAAATATTTCTAAAATTATTCATTTTTCGCGAAATAAACAAAATCAAATAGTTTTCCATGCCTAAATGGTCCGTAGGCAACTATTGTGATGAAATCAGATACTTTTTATATGTCCACGAAAATCTCAAGGTAATTGAAACTTTGGGTTTCCTCAGCCGAAGAAATCTACTGTTGCGAGTTGATTATGGATAAACTTAAAAGATTAACAAGTTTAAGGAGTCTCATGGGCGGCGAACAAGGCAATACAAAGAAAAGAAAAGAAAAGAAAAGGGCAAATGCTTGATGAAGCTGGAACAAATCTCGAACTAGAATCCTGTCTCCACGCCCGATCATTCGTGGATATCGGTCTTGACTAAATGGATCCTTCCGTACTCTGCAGTCTGCATGCCGCCCGCCGCCAGCGTGGACTCTTGGGTCCTTCTCTTTTCGAGAAATCCGCAGTGCGGTGCAATGTCGTGTTGACTCTGCAAACGAAGACTTGCTTTGTTTAGTGAAAACTTCGACATGTCTAAGAAAGATGTTTTGTACTGAAATCATTTTTAGCTATCGTTTGGTCATTAACTTGAAAATGATTCCCTCTCTTAAGGGTAGAGAAAAATTTCCTCAGTGTTTACCGTAGATTTTTTTGATAGAATTAATAATACTAAAATTCTCAAACTAATGTATTTGTGATAAATTTATCCTCCGTTTATTTTTATTAAATTTTACTATTAAATTGCTAAGTTAGATGACGTAAATAGTCGACAGATATACCAGTTTTGAAGTTTTACTTTCTGTTATCAATTTGTGTTTTTTCATGGCATTGATTCAATTTAACGAAAATTAACAGAAGATAAATTTATCATAAATGTATTAGATTAAGGTTTTTGGTGGTTAAAGAATTAGTTTAGGATAAATTTGTCACATAGGTATCAATTTTGAGTTTTTGATGGTTGAAAAATTAGTTTTAGGTAAATTTATCATAGATAAACCAATTTAGAGACGTTTATGCGAATATTATTTTTAGTTCTCATTTGGTCATTAACTTTAAAATGATTTCCTCTCTTTGAGAATAGAGAAAAGTTTCATTATTTTTTAGCATGGATGTTTTCCTTCATTGGAAATGATTTTTTTGATAATCAATCCATTTTCAATAACTAAGCGGTAAAAATATCAAAAACAAATTGTACGAAACCCTCTTTGGCTAAACAAACACTCAAAAGATAAGCCATTCAAATTTATTTTTTTGGTCGGTCCTACTCTATTCCTATTCTAACGCTCACTCTCAGACTTTTGCCCTGCCTCCTTACAGAGCGTGGGAGTCGAAACCCACTCCTGAAACTACAGCGTCCCCACCCCAACCCTCATGAGAAGGTGGGGATTCGAACCCCCCACCTCCCCCTTCTAAGTTGGAAGGGTGGCCACTGGAGCAAACCCTAGTGGTTAGCCATTTCAATTTCGAAAGGGTGATCTAAACATTAAATCTTTCGCATTTAATGATAAAGAGATTATCATTTATATATGTCGGCATCATGCTCCCTATTCAATCAATGAACCAATCTAGTAATTAACCTCTCCTTTCTTCAAGAAGTTTTGAATTATTTATAAGATAATCTTTTGTTGGCCAAAAAGTTACAAAATTAATTTATGTGATTGACTCTACAGGAAAAAAGAATTTGCACCTAAAAACAATCATATATGGACTATGAAACTCCATGATATCAGCCCTCTCATACCATTTTTTCTTATTATTTCATATGATAAAGTACACCTAAAAGGCAGTCTCAACTTCTTTGTTATCAATTACATTGAATATTACGGTAAATTATAATAGTATCATATCAATTAAAAAAGCAAGCTACGGTTTAAATTAAATAATATTTCTAGCACTTCAAAATTAAGATTACTTAAATTTCAAACACCATCCAAACTTTAATTTAGATTTTCATATTTTTGGCAAGTTAAGTTGTAACGTCTACAGTTTTAGCCCATGAGAAATGGCTATGAAATCAGTGTGCCCCAAGGACCACTCCAAGGATCACTTGCGATGGATCACGGACTAGTCACGAATCGATCATGGATCAGCTTAACGACCTTGCCACCCAGCCATGCGCTAGGCCTTAAGCCCGGCCTTATGCTAGGCCATGAGCTGGCCTTAAGCCCGATTAGCTTGGCCCTATGTCCAGCCAACTCTGGCCATGCGTTGGCCATGATAGGCCATTGAACTAGCCATGCCGGTCGGGCTTGGCTACATCCTGCCTCAACCAATTGTGAATTAGCCACAAACCTCAACTCGAATGGTGCAATTGATTGTGGATGAACATGAAAAGCTCTCACACAATAATCTTGGCACTTCCATCAGCTTCCATCTCATGTTTACAAAATGTTCTTTGGAAGTTAGTCCATAAATGAAGAGAATGACTCATCAACTTAAGTGGTAAGGAACTAGGGTCGCAAGGAAGAGGATTTGGTCATGATTATATATGACAACTTAAGTAGCAAGTTACTTGAGAAACAATAAACATTTGACTAAATCCAAAGCCGATTATAACTAAACCATAGGTAACTCATATAGGAATGAGTTATCATTCAAGTGGCAAGATAGAGGTTTAACTTGAAGAACAAGTAATCTAATTATGTTTTTTGGAGGTTAGTAACTGAATAAAGGGGATGACTCACACGTCCAAGTGGTGAGAAAGGAGTTCAACTTGGAGAACAAATAGTCTAACATGTGACAAAAATCCAAGCCTCATGATGACACCAAATCTAAGCAATTAATGAAGAGAATGAGTCATAAGCTTAGGTGTCCTTATAGAAATGAGGTTCTCATTATGTGAAGATATCGTCTTGGAGAGCAAGTTTAGCCAAGTTATTATTGAAAGATGACTCATGACATAGGTGGCCTAATGAGAAGAATGGCAAGTGCTCTTCTAGGGCCTTAGGACGTAATTTCATCAAGGTAGGCATGCCACCTCTTCAAGATAGTTTCTTCGTTAAGGCGATGACTTATGGCAAAGTGACCAATAAGAGACACTTTTAGGACTTTAATCATTTCTCTAGGCTATCAGGGCACCATCTCTCCTAATTAGCCTTGCCACCTAAAGAAGATATTAGACCATTTGGAAAAGGCAATCATTGATGTTTTGCCTATAAATAAAAGCACCAACCCTTCATTTCCCCCACCATGGCTCATTTCTCCCACCTCTCCTCTCTTGCACGCCCCTCCCCCCTCTCTCTTGACCATTCCCTCTCTCGCCATTCACGTCTCATCAATTTGCCATTGCTGGGCCATTGGCCACCACCTGGACAAGTCGTAAGTGAAATCTCTAACCTTCGGCTAGGGCAATGTGCTACGTTGGGCTTGGCCGTGTTCTCATCTGTGCTTAGTTGTGTGCATGTTGATGGTTGTTTGTATGGTTTGCTCATGTCCTTGCAGTTATAAGTAGAATTTATAACCCTTAATTAGAGCGATGTGTTACGTTGTTGGATTTAGTTATGTGCTCACCCGTGTGTAGTTGTGTGCATGATGAGGATTGATTTTGTATGGTTTGCTCATGTCTTGCATTCATAAGTACAATCACGCCATGAGTCACGGATGAGTCTTACTCGGTTTTGGAATCGATGTTGAGGCGTGACAGACTAAACCTTGCTTGGCCTTAGATCGGCATTGAGGCATGTCAATTTGAGCCTCGCTTGGCTTTGGGTCGGCGCTTGAGCATGTCAATTTGAGCCACGAGTCACATGTCATGCTTAGCATAGTAGTAAAGTAACAATCTTATAGGTCATGACGCACGCACGCACTTGTATGAGCACGCTTTTAGACCTTGTTTGCACTAGCTAAAATGAAAGATAATAAATCGATTTGTGTGATGTAGAACATGTGATCACCTAATGAAATATAAGAACTGTTGCCACTTGAGGTAACGATGATGACCCCACGCCAATGGGATGTTGTTGCCCATTGAGATGGTGACGATACCTCGTTCATGAGAATGAGATGTCACCATGCCAACAAGATGTCTCTTTAATGAGAACGAGATGCCTCTATGCCAAGAGGATGCCTCATTCATGAGAACAGGATACCTTGATTGAGTCAAGAAGTCCTTGAAATTATGGGATGCTTAGCTTGATGGTCAAATGCCTCGCTTGATGTTGGAAGCCCCTGAAAGTATGGGAAGAATCGTTTGAGACGGTTAATGAACATTTGTGCATGTTGTTGTATGTTGTTTGATAAGTTTGAGGTAGATCATACATTGATGAGAAGCCAAAGTTGATCACAAGCATATATTCAAGGTATAGCAAAGAAATTGTTATTGATTTGCCATTGATGTTGTAGTGCAAGTAATGTTTGCATGCGAGATTCGATGACAAGCTGTCCTCTTATATGAGGATCAGTGACTTCACTTGTTGAGTCATTGACTCACTCTTTTATCTTTCAGACTTGTAGGTATGAATACCAATTTTGGAGCTTCAACTTCCACAGAGGATATAGGGATACCTCAAGCTTATGCAGATAGATATAGCATGGTGGAAAAAGATATGTTCCGTAGAGAAATGGCTTGTAATATACTAATGTAATATAAAAGTAGTACGTTTGTGGTGTCTTTTCCTGGCTGTTGTTTGTTGTGTTGTCTTAGAGATCGTTGATGGACACGCTTCGGCATGCTCACACCTAGGACGTCGCATCAATAATCCCTCGTCAGATTGTTACATAAGCTTTTTTTAAAATTACAAAAATATAAATCATCTCTCAAGCTAGACAATATCGTGATTAAAGTAATTTAAATATGATTTTCTTCCCTTTTTTTCAAGACTAGCAATGCAAAATTTTTCTCATCACGAGGTCAAAGGTTCGAACACTCTCGTTTGCATTCCATGACTTAAGTGAGGGTCCTAGGGGTGGATTACTGGGTCAGCTCCCGAGATTTTACATCTAAATAGTGACTTGCAACGACGTCCGACGGTGCCACCGGGCATCGGAGGGTAGTGTGACCCCGAAGGGATCTTCGGCGGTTCCTCGATCACCAAAAAAAAAAAAAAAAAAAAAAAAAAAAAAAAACTCTTAACATGTACATGCGTGTCATATGTACCGAAAATTAATTTTAGATTGCAAAAATCCTACATTGTTACACTCAAGTCACATTGATCGCAATTTTTTCCTAATTTATGATATTAAAAATTAATTCGTGGTTAATATAGTACTAATATAGCCGTTTGAGAATTTTATATAGATAAAAATAATTAATTCAAGATAAATGTAACAGACAATTAATTTCATGCACTTTTTTTCCGGTGAAGGATCAGATCGAGGGAAGTCAATTCGCTGGAAAGACAATTTCGCGGAAAAGACGCTTATGCCCTTCTGGAATCAAAATATAAATGGGCTTCCGTGCCAAGGACCTCGTCATTTTAGCGCGCTCTCTCCCTTTCTTACGAGCAGCTGGAAGCAGAGTCGCTCAGGAGACCGAGCGAGCTCGCCGGAGAAAATCCACCGACTCCGCCGTGAAAAGCCACTCCGAGATGGCGGAGAAGAGCAAAGTCCTGGTGATCGGAGTGACCGGACTCATCGGAAAGTTCGTCGTGGAAGCGAGTGCTAAGTCCGGTCACCCTACCTTAGCTCTCCTGGCACCGCCGTCCACCCGTCCGACCCTGCCGAGGCCGACCTCGTCGAAGGTTTCAAGAGCTTAGGCGTCCGTGTGGTTCAGGTGAGAAGCTATGCCCGTGCGATCGCGTTCGTTTCCGACATCTGGTCCTGCTTCGAGGAATCGAAGCCTCGCCAGCCGTTAAATCTTGCTCGTCGTCCTGAGAAATGTCTAGCAGTAGAATCGGAGCTGATTTTCGTCTCGATCTCTCACTCGATCGAGTTGATTGGAGTCACGTTGGGCTTTGGCGTTGTTCATTATCTTTTCTGATATTTTGTCTTTGTTCGTGAAAAAGGTGAAATTTTTTGTGACGAATCATCTCAGCTTTCCATGTTGATTCGAACGAGCGCATTTTCAGGCAAATCTTACAGAAACTTCCTTATGCCTTAGCTGTTTACGAGACGGCTACAGCTACCTAGTAGCTGCTCTGACCTGTTGTTCAGATGCCATGGACGAGAATTCTGTGGATAGTAGCTTGTTATTTTATTTGTCGTCGTATTTTTTTCTTGTCTGATAAAAGTATCGAAGTCTTATCTTCATCGGTCATGAATCCCACTGCCAAACCAGGATTTGTTGATGATTGCTGACTTCATCGATTGTTGGTTCATGCTCTTGGTCCTTTGATTGTCAGGGAGATATAAACGATCCGGATACTCTGTTGACTGCGATCAGGAAGGTCGATGTGGTGATATCTACCGTTGAGACATCACCAGAGGACCAATACAAGATTGTTGCTGCCATTACGATGGTCGGAAATATAAAGGTGGCGCTGTTTCGAATGATTTTGTCCTCCTAATCATTGTTTGTTTAGCATTCGACTGATGATACAGGTTGTGTTAGCTTAATTCTTTCCTCCCGGTATAAGTGGATCACCTTCTCCTTGCGAGCTTCGTTTTGATGAAATAGGATGCATTGACTTACATATCTGTAGACTTCACATCTTTTGGTCATGACTTTGTGTAGAAGTCTTCGATGAAATTTGAGAATAACTATTTCACATCCAAGTGTAGCACGGTGTGGATATTGCGCTGCCCACATGCTCCAGGAGGCTTCATATGTACATATATCCAGAACCTGTGTTTGGGTTTCCTGTAGGTCAGCGAAAAAAAACACATGTTTCAAGCACTCAATTTGGACTATGGACGTGTATCCGAGCTGTTCGATCATGAATTCGCGGGGAACATGAACTAGTTTAACCTTGAAATGGTCTTTTTCAGGAGTATTATTTTTGCATATATGTTCCCCAGCCCTACTTACTGGGATAGTACTTAGTAGTAATTGTTGTTGCTTCGGGTGGTAAACGGTCAACGATGAGTGGAACTCAGCATGCTCCCAAAAGGCAATACACTTACCTGATATCTTGTCACTTGTGAAAGTGTCCATCCAAGCAAGCAGCATATTTGCATATTTTATACTCGACAGAGTTATCTGGCTGCTGCCTAACATTGGAATCTGCACTTTCCATTTCTTCTATTTTTCTAATAGCACTTGGGGTAGAATTTGCTTAATTGCTGGATTTGTTTTCTCACTTATGGTCTTATTTTACTCTGTTATAGCAACATATTGACCCCAAATTAAAAAAAAAAAAAAAGTACTTTAGCCTCATATAAGTTTGTTTTGTTTTATTTTGCCAGAACTCGTATAATTTTGTTGGATAAGGGGAATGTGCTCTAAATTTTTGTTGCTTTCCAATAGAAATGTTTCTTCTGATTTGGTTATTTTTCTTTTTAGAGATTCTTGCCTTCAGTGTTTGGAAGTCATGTGGATCGTGCCCATGCTGTGGAGCCAGCAAGAACTTTTTATGCTGCTTACTATACCGACATCCTCCACCTTCTTGAGGAACAGGGAATCCCGTATACCTATGTGTCTTGTAACTTTCTAGCAGGTTGGCACCGTTCGACATTGGCACAGCCCGGGGCTACAGCTCCCTCTAGAGATAAAGTTGTCATCTTAGGGGATGGTAATGCAAAAGGTAAGAAGCAATTCGTTGAAACACGTATTCTGACTGCTCAGGATTTTGCTGTACAATTTTTATGATTTAATTACGGGAGTGTTGAGATTGAGAGCAGTTCCTCAAGCTTGAGAATTTTGAGGCAACTCCCTCTCTAGAGATGTCGGGCTTTTTACATCCATTAGTCTCGACTTCTGGAGACTAATAAATGGTATGAAGGTGATGTTGGTTATCTTGGCGCAATACCTCCTGGTTAGCATATTAAGAAAGTTATCTTTATGTATCTGGTTGAGAAAAGAACACATGGATGCATTCATCTCTGATGAATCTTTATTTCAAGAGAATTCTTTAAATGTGAGCCGAAAGTAACTCTAGGAAAATCAAAGTTTTTGTGATATATTTATTAGCCAAATACTAAAATTCTCCGTCAATATACAGTGGTGTTTAACAGGGAGGATGACATTGGCACCTATACCATCAAAGCCATGGATGATCCAGGGACCTTGAACAAAATTCTGTACATCAAACCTCCTGGCAACACCTACTCGATGAATGATCTTGTGTCTTTGTGGGAGAGAAAGATCGGCAAGACCCTGGAGAGGGTTTATATTCCAGAGGAGCAACTTCTGAAGCAAATTCGAGGTCACAGATGCGTTACTATTAGATTTAAGCATGTGGAAATTGTCTCTATTCTCTACTTGACATCGATTGGTCTATTTGTCCGCTCATATTGCAGATGCGAAATCTCCAGACGATCTGAGTTGGGCCATATCCCATTCTATTTTCGTGAAAGGAGACCAAACTAACTTCGAGATTGAGCCGTCGTTTGGAGTGGAAGCTTCGGAGCTCTACCCCGACGTCAAATACACCACCGTGGATGATTACCTTAATCAGTTTGTCTGATTGTCGAAACTTACTGTGCTTGGGGATTTGATTTCTCACATTAGCTTGGATACAGAAATAATTATGGTATACCGCTTCTTACGAACCTAGTGGGAAACGTCGCTATCATTCATCATCTCATGGCACTGTACAACCTCCTAATATTAGGACATACTATGAATACTGAATATGTGTTTCATCTGCGTCGTGTGTTTGGAGAAGTTACTTCTGTTTTGGAGTTGCCGTGGGTTTAGGGGCTAGCTAATAAATAAATAAAAGACAAGGGCTAAGGGGCTGTCGTGCCAAAAGCCTAACCCAAATTTGGGTCAAACCTAATTGACTTCTCAATCCATAGAAGACTTGATTAGACAAGCCGAAACTACAGGGACTTAATTAGAGAATCGGCAAAAGTAAAGGATGAAAAGTATAATTTTCCTTTTCTATTCTTGCAATGGAGCATATAAAGCCAAACCAAAGTCGATGCTCATTTTTCTGAAATCAAATATTTTATATGTCCTCGAAGATTTCTTCAGAATCGAGATGAGGTTTACTCGGCAGATTACTCGTTAAAGTCAGCAAAGATGATATTTCTGTTACCAGTTGATGAAGGGTGAGAGGATAGCAAGTTAAGACCGATCGATGAACAAATCTCACGATGTAGGATTATCCTTGATGCTATAAGGACTGTTATAGTGTTATGGGCGTGGAACAACCAAGAAAAAAGAGGCGTGCACGATGAATCTGGACACCTCGCGAACCAAATTCTTTACCAGCCAAAGTCGGCGCGGACTCGTGTCCTTTTCTAAACGAGAAAGCCTGAAAAGGCTGTGTCTACATAGTACCATGTTAACTTCACAAATTAGGTAGAATGCAATTTCAAATTTTGGATGGATGATCTAAGCATGAAGTCTTTTCCATTTAATGATAAAGAGACTATCTTATAATTTACTTAATTTATTTATATCGAGCTTACTCTTTTACGAAGGAATCAATCTGACAAGGTAAGTTTCCTTTTTTCAAAAAATCGTGAATTTGAAAACATAGAAATCTTATGTTACCTAAAATAATAAAAAGAGTAATCTCATGATCAATGTAATACGTCAAGATACCATGCAAGCACATGCACGTCGCGCACCTCGTTGCCCTTTCCAACCCTACTCACTTCTCTTTCATATGATAAAAAAACGGTTCCAACTTCTTCTTTAATATTTGCATGATAAATCATTGTACGTTACAATTGTCTAACATCGATCGAGAAACACAATCACAATATTAAAATTAATTAGAATCTAAATTAGGATTACTTAAATCTAGCACAATCCAAACTTAAATGTAGATTTTCTTATTTTTGGCGAGTTGAGTTTTCTTAATTCACAATGATTCGAATCGTCTCCCCTCGAACTAGACGAACCTTTTATTGAAGTACCTGATATCAGATTTCCTTCTGTCTCTATTTGTCCACTTTGCATGTCCTTCTGTCCCACCTAATGATTAGATCAAGAAAAATCAAGTCTCTGAAAAGACAATGCATTGAAGAGACAATCCATTGAAAAGACAATTGTGCCCTTCCAGAATCCAAATAAATAAAATTAATATTCTAAAAATATAAATTGATTACACTTATAATAAATTTAATAAAAACTAATTTTTTTATTACTAAAAATTTTAAATTAATACAATTTTAATTAATCTGACCTCAAACTGATATATTTGTGATAAATTTAGCTTATTATCAAATTATTAAATTGGATAACACGTAATGGCTTTTCGATATATCAATTGGGGATTTTATCCTCCATTTTTTGTAGTTGTATAATTTTTGTGATTTTTTATGATATTAATCCAATTTAATTGATGGTATAATTTGAGGTTTTCGGCGGTTAAATAAATTAATTTGGAATAAATTTGTTACAAGTGTATCAATTTTGGATTTTTCGTGGCTAAAAATTAGTTTGGAGTAAATTTATTTTATATATATCAATTTGAGATTTTTCAGAGTTTTAACTCAAATAAATATAGTGCCACATGTAATCCTGCATTTTAGCGCGCGCGCTCTCCCTTTCCTCCTCCTAAACAGCAACAGCGGAATCGCTATGGAGACCGACCGAGTTCGTCGGAGAAAATCCATTGGCTCCACCGTGAAAACCACTCCGAGATGGCCGAGAAGAGCAAAGTCCTGGTGATCGGAGTCGCTACGCACATCAGAAAGCTCATGGTGGAAGTGAATGCTCGGTCTGGTCACCCTACCTTCACTCTTGTAGGGCCATCCACTCCGTCTGACCTTGTCCGAGGTTTCAAGGGCTTAGGCATCTATCTAGTTCATGTGAGTAGTTACTCTCGTAAGATCGCGATGGCCTTCGTTTTCAACATCTGGCTCTGCTTCGAGGAACCGAAGCGTCGCCTGCCGTTAAATCTTGCTTGTCGTTCTGAGAAATGTCTTTAGCAGTGGAAATGGAGTTGATTTTCGTCTTGATCTCTCGCTCAATCGAGCTGATTGGAGTCGTGTTGCAATCCGGCATTGCTCCTTCTCTTTTCTGTTGTTTTGTTTTTGTATATTGGTGAAATTACACACTGCCTGACGAATCATTTCAGCTTCACATGTTGATTCGAACGAGCACTTTTTCAGACAATCATTATAGAAACTCCCGTGTGCCTTAGCTGTTTCTAAGACAGCAGTAGCTACGTAGCTGCACTGACCTGTTGTTCAGTTTATTGCCGATTTTATTGATTGTTTATCCATGCTCTTGGTCATTTGATTCTCAAGTAGACGAAAAAGATTCAGAGACAATTGATTGTGATTAAGCAGGTTGATATAGTAATCTCTACTGTTGGCACAGCTCTACGGGTCCAATACAAGATTGTTACTGCCATTAAAGTAGCTGGAAATATAAAGGTGGTGCTGTTTTTAATAATTTTGTCCTCATAATCATAATCATCGTTCGTTTAGCATTCGACTGATGATACAAGTTGCATTAGCTTAATTATTTACTTCTGGGATGCATTGACTTATTTTTCTGTAGACTAAACCTCTTTTTTCTATCATGACTTTGTGTAGAAGTTATCAATGAAATTGGAAGATGACTATTGCACATCTAAGTATAGCACGATGTGTATAACCATTTCAAATCCACACTATAGGAAATTCCGTCATCAAGGATGCACAATGTATTGTCTGCATAAATACTTGTGTGGACAAGCAAATCGAAAAAAAATAATCAAAAAGAAGAAGAGTAAATCGGACGCCGGATTTTCATAATTCGATTTGAATATCGGAACTTACGTTCACGCGGAAAGCAATATGGAATTTCACTATAAAAATAAGTAATATAACAAAGATTTCAATCACTCAAGTACTTAAATACTCTCTCTAAATATTTTTTAACTCTTAATTAAACTTAGAAACTCATACAATATTTAGCTCCTCATAATTACTAATGAAATTTCACTTAAAGAATCAAATAAATTCTACTAATAACGATTTAACTTGGCTTCAACACTCCAGGTCTCTTCAAATCTCATTTATGGGAAGAATTGGGGATGTAATAGGATAAGTGCGCATGACAAAATTTCTGGAATAGAAATTGATTTCTGTTAAAAATTGATTTATCCGAGAAGTTAAAAATTTTAATTTTTGATTTTTTTTTTCAAATTTATTTTTGGAATAGGAATTTGTTCCAGAAATAAAAAATCAAATTGCATTATCAAATAGATTTTTATTTCAAATTTGTCTCGAAAAAAAAAAAAAAAATTTTATCACACACATCCTAGTACTCCAGCCTGACCACCAAAAAGCTGGCGACCTCTCTTCTCCTAGCCATCAAGGACTTTTCGTACCTCAACCCGAATGGCTCCTCTTTTAATAGCCAAGAGAAGTCTCTCATCATTTATTTTAGCATGCCAAAGTCTTCTGGACATGTACAAAGGAAATGATTACCTCTGACTTACTTTTCTTTCCTTATTTTCATTTTTACGTTCACATAGCCTTAGACATAGAAGACAAAAGGGTAAGTAGAAAGAGACGAACAAAGCCCACATTCCATTATCTTCTTCAAATGCTCCAGCACCTAACATGTCAGATCTTCCATGTGTGACGACATGAAAGTCTTCCTCCTGCACCCCTTCATTTAATGAGGCGTGTAAGAACCCCACTCCAGGAGGCTTTATTTATCCAGAACCTGCGTGTTTGGATTTCCTATAAGGTCAGCCTACAGAATAGGAAGTTCTGAGCGCTCAATATGTACTGTGGACATGTAGCCCAGCTCTTCCATTATGAATTCGCGGGAAACATGAACTAGTTTATTCCTGAAATGGTCTTTTCAGGCGTATTATTGTTGCATATATGTCAGTACGTTACCCAATCCCTCTACTGGGATGTTGACCATCAATCGATATTTTTATACTTGCATATCTTATACTTTGACAGGGTGCCCAAGCAAGCAGCATGTCTGCATTTTTTGTCCTTGGCAGAGTGATCTGGTTGCTACCCTAACATTTGAATCTTCACTTTCCATTTCTTCAAATATCCTAACAGCACTCGCGGTCAAATTTTCTAAAATTGCTGAATTTATTTGATTCATTTATAATCATTTTTCACTCTGCCATAGTTACATATCGAAGAAACATGAAATTCAGTCTCATGTAAGTTTGTTTTATTTTATTTTGCGGGAACTCATATAGGTATGTTGGACAAGGGGAATGTGCTCTAAATTTTCGTTGCTTTCTAATAAAGATGTTTCTCCTAATTTGATTATGTTTCTTGTTAGAGATTCTAGCCTTCAGGGTTTGGAAAAGATGTGGAGCCAGCAAAAAATTTATATGCTGCTCTCTATGCCAAGATCTGCGACCTAGTTGAGGCGGAGGGAATCCCATACACCTTTGTGTCTTTTAACTTCTTTGCAGGTTGGTACCCAGCTCCCCCTAGAGATAAAGTTGTCATCTTAGGGGATGGTAGTGCAAAAGGTAAGAAGCAATTCGCTGATAAGCGCATTCCTATTAGTTGGGATTTTTCTTTAAATTTTACGATCTCGTTACGGTAGTGATCAGAGCGAGGTCAGTTCTTGAAGCTTGGGAACCTATCTAGAGATGTGGGGCATTTTACATCCATTAGTCTTGACTTATGGAGACTAACAAATGATATGAAAATGGTGTTGGTTATCTTGGCACATCACCGCTTGGTCCGCACATTAAGAAGGTTATCTTTAAGTATCTAGTTGAAAAAAGAACATATGGATGCATTTGTCTCTGATGAATCTTTTTATCGAGAGTTTTTCTTTAAATGCAAGCCGAAAGTAACTCTAGGAAGATTGAAGGTTTCGTGATATATTGATTAGCCAAATTCTAAAATTCTCCCTGTCGATATACAGTGGTGTTTAATAAGGAGGATGACATCGGCGCTAACGCTATCAAAGCTGTGGATGATCCAAGGACCTTGAACAAAACTCTATACATCAGGCCTCCTGTCAACGCCAACTTGATGAATGATCTCGTGTCTTTGTGGGAGAGAGATCGGCAAGACCCTGGAGAGGGTTGATGTTCCAGAGGAACAAGTTGTGAGGAACATTCAAGGTCAGGGACGCGATACTATTAGATTTAAGGATGTGAAATTATCTCTTTTTGTAATGTGAGATTTAAAGCTTTTGACGTGGATCGGTCTACTTTTCTGCTTATATTGTAGATGCAGAATTTCCAAACAATATGCTGATTGTTAAGGAACATGTCACGACCTCTCATTTTCCGTCCGGAGAAAAAGGAAGAAGGTTTAGGGGTATTTGCTTAAAGAGGCGGGCCAATGGCCCTAAATTAGCCGCGGGCTCTCCCAAGCCCATACCTCGCGCGACATTGATTTTGTTTTTTTTTATTTCTTAATGACCTGTATAATTCTAGGAGTCGCCACTAGCCTATTGGGATCGGCTAGAAACCAATCAAGATACGGGAGTATTGTCTCGATTCCTACGCAACCAGAGATTTCTAGAAGCGGGGACTTGTTTACGCCAATGTTTCTATTAGCGCCCTTGCGGTACCACTAACTTGGAAAGTTGTTCATCTAAATGGCCACACAATCTTGATTACCAATTATAATATTTATAAAACCGCTAAGCGTCCATGCAAATGTTTTTGTAGGTTTTTTTTTTTAATCTCTAGACTAATCCTAACATAATTTAGAAAAAATAAATTTACACTCGAATTATTGAAAAGCGGTGCGGTAAATAACATCCAAGAAATTGAAATGACTTGAAAGTAATGCGGAAAGGAAAGACCCGATACAAGTCGGCCAAATAATATTACATGGCTTTGTTATTATGCCCCGGGACAGGACCCCGTGAGCAAAATGAGAATTTAAATATGCATGATATTACTCTAATTAATTTTAATCTACGCAAAATATATTATTTACAAAAATGGTTATAAAATACCAAAATATCATTAAATTAAGAAAATGACCTTTTAAAATTGGGAAAATTTCCTAGATATCATTTCTATCATAACTTGATACCATCCATCATTTTTACAATTTTTTTGAAATTTTCATTTTTTTCATTTTTTTAAATTTTTATTAAAAAATAATTCTCTAAACCGATATATGCCAATTTACACTAATATAGGACTGCCTAGTACATGTATATAACAAGAACCAAGCTCAAATCGACCGTTTCAAAATCGAAACTTGATTTGAACATTTCATCGAACACTTGACTTGCATCAATCTACCACAAACCAGCTTCCTCGGGCCATGTTTGCGGCCTTCAATCTCAACTCATGAGCAATCTTATGTGGAACTAAAACATCAAGGTTATACTACCACATGCAAAGAGTAAGATTAGATAAAAATCATAGCCTAAAAGACACGAAAACCAAGCTGCAATTGTCATCAAATATGCAGGTTTGAGCTGATTTTGCAAATCTGGGTTTGAGCCCAAGTCAAGCAAACAGATTATATGCCCATATTCAAGTCCCGTCACTCATCACATGCAAGATCTACGGGAAACATTACTTGATCCGAGTGAAAGTAGGTAACATGAGCTTTCCAAGGCAACAAACATCATAGAGAATGACCAACCGAATACATCAAAAACGACCTCTCCAAGAAGCACACATGCAAAACTCTTGAAGAGATTCCAACACTTAGAAAACTTTCCGCCTCGAAAATCAATCTTCCGGACTAGTTTTCCTCTTGATTTTTGTGATCAAAACATGTTCAAAATTAAACCAAAATACATCTAGGATGCTTACCTTGCTTCCTAGTTTCCCTTTCAAGTGGTTCTTGGCCAAGGAAACCGAGAACTTATCCTCGGGAGGCACGTGGAAGTTGGCTTCTTCAACTGGAAAACAAGATCTGCAAAGAAAAAACTGATAACGAAGGTTTTCATTAACCTCCAAAATCAAGCTTCAGAACCTCTTTTGTTGGCCAAATTCAAACAAAACCAAACTATATGTATTCTAGTTTGTCTTGTAAGTCATGGCTTTCCTCATTTGTCTCTCAACTTGCTCAAAAGCACTCACTTTCCCTCACTCGTGACCAACCGGGCTCAACACTTCGAAAAAATTCTGAGTGTTTCTTGGCCTGCCAAGAGGGTGCTTTTCGGGGGGCTTTAGGAGGCCTTCCCGATCTCCATTTAGGACATGCGATCTATGGTTGGAAATATATTTGAGTGAAGTTTCACTCTCTAGTTGAAGATTTTGGCTAATTTTGGCTGCAAGTTTGTGAAAATTTCACTTTTCTCCCTAAAGGTTGATTTGGAATTTCTGGGTTTCCTTTTCTGGAGTTGCTTTTGAAGGTCTTTTTGGAGGACGACCGTGAGCTCTCTCCTCCCCCTCTCGTCTCCTCTCTCCCCTCCTTCGAAAGACCTTCCTTCAGTGATCTTATCCCCTCAATTAGAGGATTTTTTGTCTGCATTTTGTCCACCTACCAAGCCTGTCAATAGGGCTCATTCACCCACTCTCTGACTTAAGTCAATTTTTCCACTTCTGCAGCTGTTGAGTGTCCGGATTTGGTGCGATTTTTCCGTGCTTTCAGCAGCTTATCCCTAGCCAATTCTTGTCCACTTGCACTACTAATTATGGCCTTCCATCACATGCAAAGATCAGGCTGGTTGGGCAGGTGAGGAGGATATGGTGGGGCCACCAAGTTGCTTACTCAGCAACTCCGAAATCAGACCAACTTGTGGACTGAGATTTGTCAGCTGGTTTAGGTGCTTTAATCCATCAATTTGGCTGTGATTTTTTATCAATTAGCAAGCTCATGCATACTAGTTTAAGATCTCAATTAGATTTTGCAATTTTGCCCACCCAATTTTGCAAGAAAGTCTTTCAAAGTTGGCCATTTTCTTATCCGAAAATACCCAATTCAATACAAACTTGGTCTTTTTGGCTCGATTTGATTGATTCGACTTGGCCCAAATTCAATTTCAACTTAATTAGTGACCAAGATGATGATTTACGGGCTCGGGCGCAAATTTTGCAAAATTTGCGAATTGGTCCCTCAACTTTTGAAAATTGCATTTTGGCCCCAATTTGCCATTTGAATTCCAATCTGACCTCTTGGGCTTGGCTAGTCACATTTAGATCATTGTCCCCAACTTTTAAAAAAAATCTTTTATATATATTTTTAATATTTTTATTATTTTTTTTTTTTTTAAAAGTAAAAACATCTTCCATTTAAAACACTATATTAAATTCCTAGATAATCTATATGCAAGAATTTAACTTGAAATATTTTTGTGAAAAAATAAGTTCCCATTTTTTTGGAAATGATTTTTGGGCAAAAATTTAGGTGTCGATGTAACGAAGCATGAAACAGAGCCCTCGGTCTTTGCATAATAAAACGAGTTTGAAACAGAGCCTGTGGAAGTGAAGAAGGATGAAGAACCAAAGGTTGAAGACTGTATTGCTGCAAGAGTGATGATAGCTACGCCGTCTATGCGTGAACATGGAGCTGTTGCGAAGAATAGATTTGGTGAAGTTAGAAGCTCGACTTTGACCTCTATTGGAAACACAGCTCAGAGCTCCAAGTGTTCTTGTACACGTGCGTTATTATTAGAGAACAGTTATTCAGTTTTACAAACATAACAGAATCTGTTAAATTCTGTTTTCACCTTTTTCTTCTTCATTTGTATTCTTGCAATGATATAAAAGCAGAGAGAGAAAGAGATATAGTAAGACAGTGATTGAGCTCTCAGAGAAATTGTATTGCCTTTGTTCATGAAATACAAAGAATTACTCGATTCTTTCAATTCTCTTCCTTTTGCATTCTCTGTTTGTATTCTTCACACTGATGACCATTTCCCATTCTGTTTTCGTGAAAGGAGACCAAACTAACTTCGAGATTGAGTTGATGTTCGGAGTGGAGGCCTTGGAGCTCTATCATAATGTCATATACACCACCGTGGATGAGTACCTCGATCAATGTATGATTGTCGAAATTTACTATCCTTGGAGATATTTTTTTGTGACATAAAAATCCCAAACTTTGTCAATCGTAACACATTTACCCCAAATTTATACCCATACGACACATTTACTCGAAACTATAGGATATTGTCGTCTTTTACCTTTTAATTTTTTTTTTCCTTTACTTTTCTTTTTCTTTTTTTTTTTTTTTTTTTTCTTTTTTCTTCTCCCTGAGGGAAGAGAGGAGAAGAAAAAAGGGAAAAAAAGAAAAGAAAAAGGAAACACAAAAAAATGAAAGAAAATGAAAAAAGAAATTGAAACTAAAAGCCATAGAGTTGGGATAAATATGTCACGTTTGATAAAATTTGGAATTTTTTTGTGTCACAACAAAATTTTGGGTAAATTTGTTATATCGGATAAAGTTTGGAGTTTTTAGTGGCTTTTTCTTAAAAAAAAAAAAGACTATGGTTTATGGGCAAAAGAACCAAGAACCGCCCCCAACTGCCCGAAACCGGACTAGACTAGACCGGAGTTGGCGGTTCTCATGAAGGTTGATTCGGTTCTCATTTCCAATTTAGTGAAACTGATGAGTACGGTTCAATTCTCAGTTCTAGGCATGGAATTGCTCGCCCACTCACTCGGACCGAACCAATATATTTTTAAAAATGAAAATCAATTTCAATTACTTAATTATTTTGTAGTTTTTTTACCACATATATATGTACGTATATGTATATCTGCGGTTATTGGATATTATTGACTAATTTTTTTCTTTTGTGTGTGCAATAGGATTAACCCCATCTTTTTTTTTTTTTTTTTTCATTCTAATAATCCATTTACTTGTTTTTTAAATCAAAACAAAATAAATAAACATAGAGGAATGAGAGAATCGATTAGAGATGTCCATAAGAGCCAACTGCTTGTTTTAAGAGTATAATTAGGTTTCTCTTTAGCCATTCCAATGATTTAGTTAGGTTGACGTTGAAAAAGACGAATCAAGAGACTAATGTTTTAACTTCCGTGAATGTTAGGATTTTTAATGTGAAGTCTAATTCTCCATTTGTTTTCGGTGTCTGAAAATCTTAAGAGGACTACATCATGACTTTATAAGAAATTAAGTTTTTAGCTTATGAGTATTGTCTATTCGTTTTGCTTTATAGTTTTCAATTCTTAATCAAAATCAATAACTCGCAATTCAACTCAAATATAAGGCTAAACAAGTTTTGTAGAGATTGATGACCAATTCCATTGACCCACTCAAGAACCGGACTGGACTAGCGGTCCGGTTTCCGGTTAGATCCATGGAGCCAATGGGCAGGTCTTGGTTCCAATTTTTCGGAATCAGTCTTTAATGGATGGTTTCCGATTCTAAGATCCACTTGGACCTTGCTCGCCCCTATGCTGAATTTGGACAAATTCCTCTTGAACCAAATTCCCATCTCCAAGCCTAACCATTTGTTTATAGTGGTGTGACTACATGAACCATTTCATGGCACTGTACAGCCTCCAAATATTAGGACATACTATGAATACGGAATATGTGCTCGTCTATGCTGTGTGCTTGGAGAGGTTACTTCTGTGTTGGAGTCAGTCATGGGTTTTTGGGCCAGCTTATAGAAAAAAGAGACAAGGGTTTATGGTGTCGTGCCAAATTCCTAACCCAAATTTGTGTCGAACCTGACTTCTCAACCCATAAAAAATTGATTAGACAAATTAAAAATACAGGGAATAAATTAGAGAAAAATTCACTCGAGGTTTTTCTTTTTAGGTTGAATTTGAAACTTGAGGTCCACTTAGCCTACTATCTTTTAATGACAGCAAAGGTGAAATTTCTGTTGCCAGATAATTAAGGGTAAACTGAATTTGCTAACGTTTCAAGGAATATTTAAGGCGTCGAACGAATAAGAAGGCAGAATGGCAAATGCACGATGAATGTGGACAAACTCCTCTGGAACCAAATTCCTACCTCCAAGCCTGACCATTTGTGGGTAGTGGTGTGAATCAGTTCGTACTGTCGCTACGACAGTGCGAGTGAACTCTTGTATCCTTTCCTTAACGAGAAAGTTGGGAAAATAACCAAAAAATTCAAAAATTATTGTATATGGGCAAGTTTAATTCTAAATCCTTCGATCTAACCAATTCATTTCTAAACATTTTGCATATTTTTCAATTTAATTCCTTTGTCTAGAAAAGTCTAACATGGGATTGACATGAAATTTTGAAAATAAAGTGGTGTCATTTCCTTAAAAGTAAAAACTCCACTTTGCCTAAGAAACGCCTTCGTCGGCCAACACCCCAATTTGGATTTGGCCAAAATCGCAAACCACAAAATTGTGAAGAACCCTAATTGCTCTTAGCTTTTCTCCAGACAAATTAAAATTAATTATTTTTTTGAAAATAATTTTTATTAAAAATATATTCTTTTATCATAAAATTTTCAGAAAAACAAACAATTCGAATACAATACAATTTCTAATTCGAATGGATGATATGAACATAATATGTTTTTAATTTAATGATAGTATCATCTAACAGGCTCAAACTTTCATTAATGAATCACTCTAATAAGGCTGCTCTGTTTCTTTCAAGAACGTTGGAATTAAAAATATAATTAATCTCGTGATCAACCCTCCCCGGAAATTTTGAAGAGAGAATAAACGGAGAAGCAACGAAGAAGAGAGGAAGGAGTAGAAATTTTGAAA
The DNA here is from genome assembly GCA_014182565.1 of Eucalyptus marginata. NCBI lineage: Eukaryota > Viridiplantae > Streptophyta > Magnoliopsida > Myrtales > Myrtaceae > Eucalyptus > Eucalyptus marginata. Next base: position 2,720,174 of record CM024589.1, read on the forward strand.
TTTCTGGCTAGTGGGATTGCTACGTGTCGATTTTTGAATGGTTTATCGTAAGCCTTATGTGACACGTCCAATTTTCCTAATATCTTCTCAGAAATCAAGTGGTCCATTTGGCTTAAACAGCATGTAAGACACGAATGCATTAAATGTGTATATATATTACAAGTGGACAAAGAGTCCTTTTAATTTAGTGCTTTGTGCGGCTGAAGCAAAAGAAGTCATCAGGGAGTTAATGAAAGGGACACAAGAAGCCCATACCTTCTCTAAAACTCGGCAGTTATCATTACTTAAATTTATAGCACCATCAAAATTAAATTTTCTATTTTTTTGGTAAGTAAAATTGTCATTGAAACTATATAAAATTGTCATCTTCGATTTATTTTCCCACTATCCATGTACCTTTTTTTTTTTTTTGGTGAAAAATGACATTACAAATGATCCATAAACTTTAACTCAACATACAATATGATCTTTTAATTTTTAATTTGTTCAATATAATTCTTAGACTTTAACAAAATGTGTAATATGATCTCTGAACTCTTAATACATATTCAACTTAATTCATGAACCATATGAAAATATTTAATATTATCATTCTATTAATTTAAATTTAGTCACAACATTGAATAGAATTAAGTTAGAATTATATTGAATGAATTAAAAGTTTAGATGAATAAATTAAAAGTTCATGGATCACGCTATATATTAGGTTGAGGTTATGGGATTACTTATGTCATTAAAAATTATTTCAAGTAAAAGACAATTATGCCCTTCCGGAATCAAGAGCCAAATAACGCTCCGTCACTTGTCACTTGAAGACAAGGTTCCCGCTTTCTCCCTCCCTCTCTCTCTCGATCGACAGTTACTGCACAGTCAATTCAGAGGCCGATCGAGTTTGCCGGAAAAACCACCACGCCTCCGCCGGGAAAACTCTCCGATGGCCGAGAAGAGCAGAGTCCTGGTGATCGGAGGCACTGGGTCCATCGGAAAGTTCATCGTGGAGGCGAGCGCTAAGTCCGGTCGCCCTACCTTCGCTCTCGTGAGGGAGTCCACTCTCTCCGACCCTGGCAAGGCCGACATCGTCGAGGGTTTCAAGAGCTTAGGCGTGAATTTAGTCCAGGTGAGTAGTTATTCCCGTGCGATTTGTGTTCGTTCCCCCACATTCGTGGTTCTGCTTTGACGAATCGAAGCGTCACTGGCCGCTAATCTGGTTCGCCGTTCGGAGAAAATGTCTTTAGCAGTAGAATCGGAGTCGATTTTTATCTCAATCTCTCCCAAGATCGGTAGGCAATGTATGGTCGAGCATAGTAACTTCTTGTTGTTTTATTTCTTACAATACTTCCTTTCGTCTGATGAAGGTATTGAAGGATTTATCTGCATCGGAATATGAATTTCTCCTTTTCTTAGTCTTCCGACTGGCCAAAATAGGATTTTTTTTTAATAATTGCTGACTTTATTGATTGCTTGTTGAGGCTCTTGGTGATTTGATTCTCAGGGAGACATATACGATCAAGAGAGTTTGCTGAATGCAATTAAGCAGGTTGATGTGGTAATCTCTGCTGTGGGGCAAGCACAAACGGAGGACCAAGAGCGGATTGTTGCTGCCATCAAAGCAGCCGGGAATATCAAGGTCGTGCTGTGCCTAGTAATTTCCATTTCAAGCTACTGTGTTCGTTTACTACTCGACTGATGATATAGGTTGGCGTTAGCTTGATTCTTTTCTTACTGGTTTAGGTGCATTGCGATCTCCTTGCGAGCTTCGCTTTTATGAAATGGGATGGATTGACTCATTTATCTGCCGGATTCACTTCTTTCTTTTTCTAAATGGTCATGACTTTGTATAGGACAGTGTGGGCTGCTAAGTGGGCTACTCTAAATCCACATTATTGCGTTTTGATGGATTCAATTGGGTAGGAAATTCTGTCATTGTGGATGCACGGTGCACCATCTACATGAATTCGTACATATTCGTATGTATTTACTCGGAGATTTACATCTTTACACAGCCGAAAAGGTACTTTGACACCAAACTCGTGCCTGATATTGGGCTACCTACATACTTCAGGGGCTGATGGCTTTATTTATCCAGAACCTGTGTGGTTAGGTTTCCTCTAGGTCAGCGAAAAAAGTAGAAGGTTTCTAGCACTCAATTTGGATTATGGTCATCTACCCAGCTCTTTGATCATGAAAGGAAAACAGCAACTACTTAATCCTTTAAATTGTCTTTTTCAGTAGTATTATTATTGTAGCAAATAGGTTACCAAAACCCAGTTAGTGGATAGTTTAGCAGTTGTTGCTTTGGCAGGTTGACGGTTGGTAATGAGTGGAGCTCAACCTGCTCACATAAGGCAATGGGCTTACCTGATATTTTATTTCTTGTGAAAGTGTCTAAGCAAGCTGTATCTTTGCATACTTGACAGAGTTATCTGGCTATTGCCTTGACAAGTAAATCTTCACTTTTGTTTTTCTTCTACTTTTCTAATATCTCTTAATTGCTTGTGTTGATTCACTTACAATCATTTTTACTCTGTTATAGTCACATCTTGAAAAAAAGAAAAGAAAAAAAGCGAAATTCAGTCCCATGTAAGTTTGTTTTTTTTTTTTGTCAGAACTCATGTGAGTTTGTTGGATGAGGGGAATATACTCTAGTATTGTTGCTTTCTAATAAAAATGTTTTTTCTTATTTAATTAATTTTCTTTTTAGAGATTCTTGCCTTCAGAGTTTGGAAATGATGTGGATCGTGTCCATGCTATGGAGCCAGTAAAAACTGGATTTGCTATCAAGGCCAAGATCCGCCGCCTTGTTGAGGCCGAGGGAATCCCTTATACCTATGTGTCTTCTAACTCTTTTGCAGGTTACTACCTTCGAACATTGTCACAGCTCGGTGCTACAGCTCCCCCTAGAGATAACGTCGTTATCTTAGGGGATGGAAATACCAAAGGTAAGAAGCAATTCGTTGAAATGCGCATTTTAACGTGTTAATATTTTTCTGTACATATTTCACGATTTAATTGCGGTAGTGATCAGAATGAGGGGTAGTTCTTGAAGCTTGAGAATTCCAGGCAACTTCCCTGTCTGGAGATGTTGGGACTTTTACATTTATTAGTCTTCACTTTCAGATACTAATTGATGATACGAATGTGATGTGGTTTATCTTGGTACAATACCACCTAGTCGGCAGATCAGGAAGGTTATCTTCATGTATTTGGTTGAGAAAAGAACATATGGATGCATCTGTCTGCCAGTTGTCTGATGAATCTGTTTACCAAGAGAATTCTTCTTCAATGCGAGCCGAAAGTAACTCTAGGGAGATCGATGGCTTTGTGATTCATTTATTAGCCAAATTCTAAAACTCTCACTGTCAATATACAGTGGTGTTTAACAAGGAGGATGACATCGGCACCTATACCATCAAAGCTGTGGATGATCCAAGGACCTTGAACAAAATTCTGTACATCAGGCCTCCTGCCAACACCTACTCAATGAATGAGCTGGTGTCTTTGTGGGAGAGAAAGATCGGCAAGGCCCTGGAGAGGGTGTATGTTCCAGAGGAGCAAATTCTGAAGAACATTCAAGGTTAGGATGCATTTATGTCAGATTTAAGCACTCGAGACTTTCTCTTCCTCCGAGATTTGAAGCTTGTGATGTCGATCGCTCTACTTGTCCTGTCATATTGCAGAGGCGGTATTCCCGCTCAACGTGATATTGGCCATCTGCCATTCTAATTTCGTGAAAGGAGACCAGACCAACTTCAGGATTGAGCCATCCTTTGGAGTGGAAGCTTCAGAGCTCTACCCAGACGTCAACTACACGACTGTGGATCAATACCTTGATAAGATTGTCTGATTATCAAAACCGACTGTGCTTGGTACTTTCTCACATCAGCTTGAATCATGAATTATATAGGATTCTGTTTGTCTGGATCCTTGTGTGAAACGTCGTTCCAGATCATCTCACGCCATGTACAACCTCCAAATATGAGGACATACTACGAATATTGAATGTGTGCATCTATGCTGTGCTTGTAGAAGTTACTTCTGGATTGGAGTTGATATTGGTTTATGGGCCAACCGAAAAGAAAGACACGGTTTCTCTATTACTGTGTATTATATGTGTTGGGTTGGGGGAAAATTGTGGTGGTAGTAAAATGAGAATTTGTAATAGATGACTTACGACACACTTGTTATACCAAACTGCAGTACATGTATAATACTCAAATAAAATATTGTCCCACACAACTACTATAATATACTTTCTCACGCCGCAGCCAAGACATACAAAGCAAAACTTGCTTATATAAAGGCAAACTATCAGCTTTTATTTTTCTCTCCCTCACATTCGAGCAACCTCACTATACTGAAGCTCACGCTGCTTGCTCCTAAAGTCAGCATATAATTTTATTTATAGAGCAATGGGCGGCAGGCATGGTTACAAAAGCTGCTCCACTAGGAAAATATTGCAGCCGAATAACCTGAAGACAAGAACCAAGCTTCACTTGAGATTGATGAAGAACTACACTTCAATATGTCTTGTGAGGGCTTTTAATGCTTGTCCCCCTAGCTAGCCATAGGTTTGGTATTGATTTCAAGAGGTGTTGACAATTCAACAGCCCAAATCAATTTTATTGTATTTCAACAAACTTCCTTAAAATTGATTCTGAAAATCAATAAGCATCATCTTTAATTTTTCGAATGAATCCACCTTCAATAGTTTTAATTTTCGAAAGAACCATCAAAATATTTCAATATGATCTTTTGATCTGCAAATTAAGCTCCATCTCACCATCTCTGACTTGCTCACGAATATAGTAATACTTGATGTCAATGTACTTGCTTTTACCATGAAAAACAGGATTCTTGGCTAAGCAATGGCTGACTTATTATTTTAAACTGTTTTGGTATGACCTCTTTGTTCACGAATCAACTCACAAAGTACCCTACGAAGTCATATCACTTGACATGCTGCTGAAGTTAACGCCATGTATTCTACTACGGTCGCAAAGAGTGCAACAATAAGGTGTTTTTTCGATGACCAAGAAATTATCCTGATTCAAGAAAGAAAGCATATTTGAAAGTAATTTTTCGATTCTCGGTATCACTTTGCCTAATTGTTGTTTGTGTACCCCACTAAATTAAAATTGTTAGTGTAAAAATATGAAATTTCACGATAACGAGTTTCATTAACATATTATAAAAAAAAAAAAAAATTGCCTGCAAATGTGATTGGTATGGTTTGTCCATGAACATATAATAATTCTTACTTCATAGGTAACATCTAGATAAGTAGAAGCCACATATGTCAAACTACACCATCGGTCAAATTGGACAAAATCGATTGAAAGGTACTTCGCATGTGATTTTCCTCTGTTTTTCTTGTTCCACTTTGAATACTCGTTTTCCAAGTGAAGAATGATACGAAGAAAAATCAGTTCACCGAAATGACAATCATGCCCCCTCCTGGAATCAAAATAAAATGACAACGATTCATCTCGAAGCCCGCCAACAGTTTCAGCGCGATACCAATCAAGTTCGCCAGGAAACACCACGCTTCCGCCGTGAAAAGCCTCCGAGATGGCCGAGAAGAGCAGAGTCCTGGTGATCGGAGGCACCGGATACGTCGGAAAGTTCATCGTGGAGGCGAGTGCTAAGTCTGGTCACCCTACCTTCGCTCTCCTGAGGGAGTCCGCTCTCTCCAACCCCGCCAGGGCCAACATCGTCGAAGGTTTCAAGAGCTTAGGCGTCAATTTAGTTTGGGTGAGTAGTAGCTGCTTCAAGGAATCGAAGCTGTCGCGTGCCGTTAATCTTGTTCGTTGTTCTGAGAAATGTTTTTAGCAGTAGAATCGGAGTTGATGGTTATCTCAATCTTTCACTTGATCGAGTTGACGGAGTCATGTTGCGATTTTTCACACTGCCTGACGAATTATCTCAGCTCGGCATGTTGATCCGAGCAAGCAACATTTTCAGACAAATCTTTATAGAAACTGCCATATGCGATATGCCTTAGCTGTTTATGAGACAGCTACCGCTGCGGATGCTGTGTAGTCGAATCTTGTTGATGATTGCTGACTTCATTGATTGTTTGTCCATGCTCTTGGTGATCCAATTCTCAGGGAGACATGTACGACCGAGAGAGTCTACTGAATGCGATCAAGCAGGTTGATGTGGTAATCTCTGCTGTCGGAACAGGACAACTAGAGGACCAAGACAAGATTGTTGCTGCCATTAAAGCAGCCGGCAATATCAAGGTGGCGCTGTTTCTTAAGATTTGTCGTTGTTACTATTGTTCATTTAGCATTTGACTGATGATAGAAGTTGTGTTAGCTTAATTCGTGTCTTCTCGTGTAAGCCCTGGAACTAAACGGAAAATAGAAACTTTAGAACTATAAGGGCGCAAATATACAGGAAGGAAAAAAGATTAAGATAAGCGTCGTGCAAACTTGTCCGACACAAAGTAGACTTTGTGTAGAAGTCATCAGTGAAATTCGAGGATAGCTATTTCAGATCCAAGTATAGCACAGTGTGGGCTTCTGTCATAGACTCATCATGTATGCTGTCTAATAAAGATGTTTCTTCTGATTTGGTTAATTTTCTTTTTAGAGATTCTTGCCTTCAGAGTTTGGAAGTGATGTGGATCGTGTCCATGCTGTGGAGCCAGCAAAAGCTATGTTTGCTATCAAGGCCAAGATCCGCTGCCTTGTTGAGGCAGAGGGAATCCCTTATACCTTTGTGTCTTCTAACTCTTTTGCAGGTTACTTCATTCCAACGTTGGCACAGCCTGGTGCTACAGCCCCCCTAGAGATAAAGTTGTCATCTTAGGGGATGGAAATGCAAAAGGTAAGAAGCAATTCTGGAGATGTTGGGTCTTTTGACGTCCGGTAGTCTTCACTTTTGGAGACTAATAGATGATATGAAAGTGATGTGGGTTATCTTGGCGCAATACTGCCTGTTCACCACATTACGGAGGTTATCTTAATGTATTCGATTGAGAAAAGAACATATGGAAGCATTTGTGTGCCAGTTGTCTGATGAATCTACTTACCAAGGGAATTCTTCTTTGAATGGGAGCCGAAAGTTGCTCTAGGAAGATCAATGTCTCTGTGATATATTTTTTTAAGCCAAATTCTGAAATTTTTCCGTCAATATACAGCTGTGTTTAACAAGGAAGATGACATCGGTACCTATACCATCAAAGCTGTGGATCATCCAAGGACCTTGAACAAAATTCTGTATATCAAACCTCCTGCCAACATTTACTCGATAAATGATGTTGTGTCTTTGTGGGAGAGAAAGATTGGGAAGACCCTGGAGAGGGTTTATGTTCCAGAGGAGCAAGTTCTGAAGGACATTCAAGGTCAAGGATGCGTTGCTATTAGATTTCTCTCTGACATTTAAAGCTTCTGACGTCGATCGGTCTGCTTGTCCACTCGTGTTGCAGAGACGGCATTTCCACTCAATCTGATGTTGGCCATATCCCTTTCTACTTTCGTGAAAGGAGACCAAACCGACGTCGAGATTGAGCCATCATTCAGAGTGGAAGCTTCGGAGCTCTACCCCGATGTCAAATACACCACCGTGGATCAATATCTTGATCAGATCGTCTGATTGTCGAAGCTGACTGTGCATGGTAATTTCTCACACCAGCTTATAACATGAACTATCAAGGATTTTGCTTCTCGGGATCCTAGTGTGAAATGTCGCTACCCATGGCATGTGCAGCTTCCAAATTTAAGGACATACCACGAATATGCTGCGCTTGGAGAGACATGTTTGTCTTTCTCCATTTTTGTATATTATACATTCTACGTCCTTGGTGCAGGTATTGAATTGAAGCGCTCATGATGTCCGACAACATTCGCGATCTCCTAGTTTTAGCCGAAAGATAAGTATGCGGATTTCAATTTTGGTTCAAACAAGGAAAGAGATAGAGATATCAAGCGATCATTTCCCCTATAATCCCTTTCCCAATCTGTATTGCTTTCTCTTACCACGTATACCAATATCAAATGTCAAGAGGTGACTCGGAAACTTTTTCTGTAGTATCGCCGTTTGTCCGATTTTGTGATTGTCATCAACCTTGGTCATTTTAACGTGTAGATCTTTCATATGGTTTTGGCTGTTTGATGACGCGCTAATGAAAGGTTTGGAAAATGATGGCAATTAGTCATTACCATCAGATGTGTTTCCTTATGGAAATGTCTGGTTCCAGCAATATCCACGACGGATCTCTAAAGGGCCTGGAAATTGACAAGCTCGTCCGACAGTTCGGTTCCGTCGACGTGCAAGCATCGTGGTCTTCTTTTCCAAACGGTGTGCTGGTGCAGATTATTACGGCAAATAAATTACTTTAGAAAAACCATCTTAACTCAATGTGTTTACGTAAATTTGGGCTGGCAAAAAAAGATGTCCCGACACAAATTTGTTAAAGAGATTACTTTGGCAAAATAAAACTTGAAAAACGCTAGACCTGTCGGAATTGATCTTAAATCCATGTATGACCCATTATAAAGATAAATGGATCATATATGGGTTACTTTAATTTTAAAGAGCCTATCTTGAATGGATTTTAAATCTAAAGGCTAAAATAAATGATATGATATGTGGCGAAGCTCGAGCTTGCTTGTAGCTAGTCGCCGATGGTAGGTCACCATAGGAGAAGGAAAAAGAAAAATAGAAAAAACAAATAATTAAAATTTTGACTTTTTATAATAAAAATAAAGAAATATTAAAAGAAGTGCAAAGAGAAAAGTTAAATTAGATCTTCCATATCAAACGATGGAATATATTTTCAAATTTATTTTCAAATTTCAGGCAAATACCAAAAAAAAAAAAAAAATTGTTGTTTATCTAGAAACTGATTTTACAAAGCCTATTTTTTTAAAAAAAAAATTTATAAAAATTGTCATTAAAAGAAATACCATTTATTAAAAAAATCATAAGAAACAAGCTTTCATAGATTTATTAAATGAGTTGCGTATGGGTCAAGTAATTTATATTACGATAACGGGATTAAACAAGTCAATTTGGATTGGATTATTTATGATCAAACTTGAATCCGATCCGATCCAATCCACTCATTCGATAGGTGTTAAAACTAGGAGGGCTTGAACAGGACTCTAGATTACTTAAGTAATGAGATTAGTCCACAGGATGAAATATTCTATGCCGGCCTTATCTAGCGCTCCTTGACGCGCGCGCACATAGGAAGAGCGTCATCCGCGTGCCTTGAATAGTTCCTCGAACCGGCGTCGGCAGGGTATGGAAAGTTACGTAGCACCCAATGATTTGCCTATTCAATTTCCCCCCATTAAAATATAATTATTTTACTATATGGTTGACTGGACTGTATGGAGTCACTGACAGCGATTCGTAAGGTTTCCCATTGTTTTTGCGGCTCTTCTTGCGCGATATTTATATCAGAAAACGTCGGTCTGTTGTCAGCTTGCGTCCAGTATTGTAATGGCGTGTTCTGTCCCCTGAAGTCTTCTTGATGTTAGAGAAGACCAGCTTCGTGCGTAGAAGAGGACCTCTTCGAATTCGGTTTTTTTCTTTCTTCTCTCTTCCTTGTCACGTTTCTTCACGACCCCTTTGTTCCCCTTAGAAAGTGTCTTGAGCCGTGAAGGATCTTGGAAGTGTGTTTGCGCGTTTGTGCACAGTTCGAGTCCTGGAGACCCGTTCTTTCACCTTTTCCTTGGGTTCAGCTTGTAAGAATCTCTCTTTTTCCTTAAGCTCGTCTCGTAGAGAAAGCTGAGCTTCGTAACTTTTGTTGTTTGGTCTCGTATGATCTCGTCTTTCTTGGGTTCTGTCGTTTTAGCGTTTCGTTCTGTTTTTTTTTTTTTTTTTTTTGGGATGTTGGACGTGATTGTTATTGTTTGTGATTGATGATCAGTGAAGTTCCGGCTGAGGTGGTGTGCTTGATTGGCGAGTGAGGGGTGCGGAGAATGGAAGAGCGTTATGAGCCATTGAAGGAGCTCGGCTCTGGGAATTTTGGAGTGGCGAGGTTGGTGAGAGATAGGAAGACAAATGAGCTTCTTGCTGTCAAGTACATTGAGAGGGGAACCAAGGTTGAATTTCTCTCCTCTTCTTGTAGACAGCAGTTTATTTTGTCGCGTGTTAATTCCGTGGCGCCGGTTTGAGGAGATCTCTTTCTATTGATGAACCGCTGATAATGGTCGTATTGACAGTGAATCTAAGGCACCTTTAGTGAAACATTGTGCGCTCAGCAAAGGGTATGATGCTTTCTCATTAGGCTGTGGGGGAATCAAGAGCTGCTTGCCGATAGATGTGGGCGGCGATTCAAAATATTTCCCATCTTTCTTGGGCATTATGAATAGAACTACATTTTTTTCACTTATATGAGTAGGCTCGGCAACTTTAATCAGCAGTCCTCTTATCTTTGTATTGTGGCTGGTAAACAGATTGCTTCATATTTCTCTAGCTTTCAAGGCAATTGTGACGTCTGCATCTTAGACTTAACAAGGAGAATCGCAAGTTGGTTTTTTTATTTGATTATGGAGTGATTGATCCTTAAGACCTCAGTTTTAGTTACTACTATATCCTTCTCATCAATTTCATCCGAGGTACTAGCTTATTGCTTCAGTTTTCAGTATGATTTTACCAGATACATGCCCTGACTCATATTTTTGTTATCAGATTGATGAGAAAGTCCAGAGGGAAATCATCAACCACAGATCCCTGAGGCATCCAAACATTGTCAGATTTAAGGAGGTGATGATTTAAGTTCCCATTCTGATCACATTGCTGTGTTAAAGTTTATTCATGCAATAATTTGGGTCTTGGAAAAGGCGAGGGTGATAATCCGAGGTCTTCCTGAGTGGCCAACTGCTTTGTGCATCTGTTCCCAGCGAAACAGGCTTGGCTGAACTAACTTTAGGAGCCAAATCTAATGAGCTTCTGCTTGTAAAAAGAGGCTAAAATGTGTAGGTACTTTGGTTGTTCAATACAGGTCCTGTTGACCCCTACTCATTTGGCTATTGTCATGGAATATGCGGCTGGTGGAGAGCTTTTCGAGAGGATATGTGCTGCGGGTCGTTTTAGCGAAGATGAGGTTTGTTTTGCCTGGTCCTTTTGAGCAAAAATGAGCTTCATCTGAATCAATTTGGTGCAAAAGAGGATTCCATCACTTATGTTTGCATCTCGATGCTTTCATATGGCAGGCAAGATTTTTCTTTCAGCAGCTCATATCCGGAGTCAGCTATTGTCATACCATGGTTTGATTCTGCATCATCGCTCTTTTCTTTTTCCCTCATTTTTGGGTTGGACTGTCTAATCAGAGCATAGATGCTTCTCGCCTCCAAAGTCACAATGGATTTTTCTCATGTAGTTTCTTCTGTTCATTGCAGGAAATCTGCCACCGGGACCTTAAACTGGAAAACACACTACTCGATGGAAGTCCAATGCCTCGTCTCAAGATATGCGACTTTGGTTACTCAAAGGTCCGGCCATCGTTTTGCCAACTTCTTGCTAATGTTTGATTCTTCTCCTCATAATCACCTGTGATGGCTTGTGTATGTGAACCACAGTCTAGTCTGTTGCATTCACAACCCAAATCAACGGTTGGAACGCCGGCATACATTGCTCCAGAAGTTCTGTCGAGAAAGAAATATGATGGCAAGGTTCGCACATTACTATTTTCCCAGTTTCCAATTGTTTCGGAGGGAAGTGCTTCTCTTATAATCCTGGTTTGCACATAACATGTACTAAGGCATCATCCATCCTGTCGGATTTCCCAGGGATATGTAAAATTAAATGAAGCTATGAACACTAGAGTTTTGATTTTACAAGGGTTAAGAAGGTGTGTCAGTCAGGTAGCTTGTTATTGACTGTGAAATGAAGCTCATTTCGACAGTAATGGGAACTCCCCGTTTGATAGGCATTGAATCAGTCAGGTCCGACCCAGAGCCGAATGGTCGCAAGTTCATGCATAACTAATTGTAAATAGTTAAGCTCAGTCTTATCCAGGAATTAATCGCGATATCATCAAATTCCTATCCATAACTGCCATTGATTATGTCTAATGATCTCATGTCAGTTAGTTGTTCTGTCAGGAATGGGTCCTGCTGAGTGCGTAAAATAATCGAGTCCTCCTCTTTAAGCGATAACACTAGCCGCTGGGGCTGCCTTTTTCAACAGATTGCAGATGTTTGGTCTTGTGCTGTGACACTATATGTGATGCTGGTTGGAGGTTACCCATTTGAGGATCCTGACGATCCTAGGAATTTCCGGAAGACCATTGATGTGAGTTCGCTCAGTGCCTTAAGTGAAGTAGAAGGCGTTCTGTTATCCCATTGAAGAAATAAAGCATATTGATTTTCCCGGGTATTGACTCTCCACTGTTCTTTACAGAGAATATTGAATGTCCAGTACTCCATACCAGACTATGTGCGCGTTTCTGCGGATTGCAGGCAACTGCTTTCTCGCATATTTGTCGCCAATCCTGCCGAGGTAACGACTTCTGAACTATTTGTTCATTTCTTCATATGTGCCAGATCACGAGTGGTATCTCAGAACCTGCCTAGAAGAGCGAACGAGTAGGGCGTTTTACTACACCCAACTTCCTCATTTGCGGGTCTCATGTCAGAAAATAACCAATTGAATGATGCTGCATGCATTGTCGTCGCACGGTAGACAAGATACAAGCCTTACTAGACATTCCATCTGATAAGTACATTGACTTATGGTCTGCTAGGGAACTTTTTGGCCAAAACTAATATTTAGTTTCTCTAGCGTTCCACTCTTTAAGGAGAGACTAAGTTCGATTATAAAAAGGAAATATTCATGAGAGTTGAAGAATAGCTCTCATAATTAGTAATTGATATTGACACTTATCTTCTATTTCTTCATTGAAGAGGATCACTCTCCCGGAGGTAAAGCAGCACCCTTGGTTCCTGAAGAACTTGCCAAAGGAGTTGATCGAAGGTGACAAATCGAACTACAAATCAGAACAGGACCAACCCATGCAGAGCGAGGAAGAAACGATGAAGATCATACAAGAGGCGCGGACGCCGGGGCAAGGACAAAAAGCGGGCGGATCGGGTTCGGCCTCAGAGTCCGACCCTGACGAAGAAGCTGATCTGGAATCCGAAATCGACGTCAGCTGTGATTTTTAGCCCCCTGGATGAACAATGGTATCAAGTTGACAGTGGAACTTCAACTATGTAAAAAACCAAGCCATGTGTAGTAGCCAGAAGAAAAAAAAAACGAAGGAAAAGAGAGAGGGACGTAAGGTATGCTGTTCCTCAAGAGTGAAGAAACTTAAGACGGTGTGAAAAAAAGGAGTGAATCTCCAATCCTCTGCTGATTGTACCAGCAAGAACTCGTATCCAATTGACTTGCTTTTTCCCGTTTTGTGAAATGCATTGCTCTCGGCTCCATCTCGATCTTTGCATCAGATCAGCAATAGCGCGTATCCCTTTACAATCTCCCGAATCTCTCTTAGGAATCGGTTCGGTGCTCATCGGTCGAGAGGTAAAAAAGAATGTCTCCAGCAGCCATGAATCACGTCATGCATCGGAGTGCTAGTTCGCGTCTGGCACGCCGGACATTACTAGCTGAAGCAAAGTGCGTTGAGTTTCGGATGGAATTGCTTCAAAACCATGACTGGTGAGAGCGTCGCCGGCCCTTGAAAGAAAATAAAGAATCTGAGGTTCGACGCAGAAGCCTGTGAAAGTCTACTTTGGTTGAGCATCCGCCTAGATTACAAATCGTTCAAAAGGAAGAAAAAAAAAAAAAAAAAAAAAGGAAAAATAAAATAAAAATATTAAAAAAATCCATGTCCAGATTACCATAACGTCCTCATCGATTGCTTTGTTTCTCAGACAGTTAAAGTCGGTTTGCCGCGGCTGCCAACGTGGCATGCTGACGTGGAAAGCTTTATAACAACACTCGGTCAGCCTGAACACCCGGAGTCTGACCTTCGATTTTAACGTTGCTTGCACTTACTATAACAGAAAGTGGAAATCTCCCGCCCGCCTCGCTCTCTCTCTCTCTCTCTCTCTCTCTCCAACCTTCACCGGAATCGACAGTCACCGGGAGAACCTCTCCGATGGCCGGAAAGACCAGGATACTGATCATAGGAGGCACTGGATACCTCGGAAAGTTCATTGTGGAGGCGAGCGCCAAGTCCGGTCACCTTACCTTTGCTCTCGTGAGAGAGTCATCCTCCTCCGACCCTCGCAAAGCGAAGATCCTCGACGGGTTCAAGAGCTCCGGCGTCAATCTAGTCCACGTGAGTGACCTGTTTTGCCGCGCGATTTGTTTTCATACTTCACAATCACAATCTGGTTGTGTATTTCGCTTCATAGCCCGTGTGTCAAGGAATTGGAGTTTCAGAATCTGCGAGATGTCTGTTTATCCTTCTCCATAAATCCTCAGGTTGGCAAAATAGAGTCTCTTGATGTTCGTGGGGAATGTTAATGATCGTGTTTCGACCTGTGCGCTTGATGGTTTTGTTCCGTAGGGAGACCTGTCCAATCAGGAGAGTCTATTGAAGGCGATAAAGCAGGTTGATGTTGTGATCTCAGTCGTCGGCACGGTATCGATCGAGGCCCAGACCAGGATCATTGCTGCCATTAAAGAAGCTGGGAATATTAAGGTGGTTCTCATCCTCTTGAGCTGGCATTACCTGCACCCTGTCGAATGGAAAATTTCTGAACTTTTCTTTCCTTCTGCTTCAACGGCGCATCGACCTGATTTTTGCCATGCTGCTCAATCTACTGATTCACTTACAGATATTCTTTAATCGGTTGTGACGGCATATCGAGGATTCTACCGAGTTTAGTCTCTTAGAAGTCCAGTGGATTAAATTCTTTGGCTAGGAATTTGCTCTGGCTCTTCAATGTGCTCTTAAAGAAAAAGGCTTCTTCTGATTTTGTACCTTGCAGAGATTCTTTCCGTCTGAGTTCGGGAATGATGTGGATCGCGCAGTTGTTGTGGAGCCAACAAAGAGTGCATACGCTATAAAGGCCAAAATCCGCCGAATCGTCGAGGCCGAGGGAATCCCCTATACCTATGTGTGCAACAACTATTTTGCAGGTTACTACCTCACAGATTTGTGTCAGTCAGGCGCCGCAGCTCCCCCTCGAAACAAAGTTGTCATCTTAGGGGATGGAAATGCAAAAAGTAAGAGCAGTTCTTCGGAATGCAGATTTCAATTGGTTGAGATTTTCCTATATGTTATCTTCAATTCATTTGCATCCGTGGGATGTGGAGGATCAATTCCAGAATAGGCTTGAACTAAAATTAGAGGCAACTACACTATCAATTCCAGATTCCTCGACAAATTTGTTGGCCTGATTCGAAAATGCTTCCCATGCAGTGGTATTTAATACAGAGGAGGACATCGGCACCTACACCATCAAAGCTGTAGATGATCCGAGAACCTTAAACAAAATTCTGTACGTCAGGCCTCCTGCAAATACCTACTCGATGAATGATCTCGTGTCTTTGTGGGAGAGAAAGATCGGCAAGACCCTGGAGAGGACTTACGTTCCCGGGGACCAAGTTCTGCAAGGTCAGATAGCTCTAGGATATCTCCAAACACATGTTTGATGAAACTTTCATAGGAAGTTCTTGTCAGTCGAGGCGTGGCCTTTTCTTTCTGATTTGGAGCTTCAATATAATTGGTCTAATTGTCTCTTCTCATTTCAGAGGCGACACGGCGGTGCAGTTTTCATTGTCGTTGCATCACTCTGCTATGGTGAGAGGAGATCAGACCAACCACGAGATCGAGCCGTCATTTGGGGTCGAGGCTTCTGAACTGTACCCAGATGTCAAATACACCACTGTGGATCAATACCTTGATCAGTTTGTCTGATTGTCCACACTGCAGTTGCTAATTTCGCACATCGATTTGAATAATAAGTAAATAGGTCATTGCTTCCTCTGAATTCCGGAGTGGTTGCTTCCGGTGATCGTTCATGGCATGTGCATTCCCAGATTATGATAAAACACGGCACTAAATGTGGAGTTGTTGCTGTGCCTGCCTTCTTAAATTACTTTGTTGTGGGGCTATTTTTAGCGTACTGCGAAAACTTTTGGTTAAAGACCGTGGTGTAATTAGATGTACTTTCGCCTCTTAGGCACTGTTTAGTAACCATCCAAACAATACTTGATTCTGATTTCTTGTTCCCAAAATCAGTTTGGGAACAGAATCGCGTTTGGTAAAATTTTTGTTTCTTTTTAGGAATAGTTTTTGACAAGAATTGAGAATAAAAAAATGTGATTCTTGTTAGGGAACAAAACGAAAATCAAAACTCTTATTCTTCTCTTTTCTTCTTCTTCATCGATCGCCATCCCCGTGACCGCCCCCCTCGCCGTCCACCGCAACCGGTCACAAGCTCGCCAAAGGCAAGCCCAACCACCGGCGAGGCCGAGGCCGGGCCTCGTCGAGGCCGGGCCTCGGTGGCCAAACGGGCCTCGCCCGGCCCCGACGAGGCCGGCCTCGCCAGCACCGGCGAGGCCAAGCCAACGAGGGCCGGTGACACTCCGATGAGGTCGTCGGCGCTCGTCGACCGGCGGGCTAAAGAAGAAGAACAATAGGAGAAAAAAAGAAAAAAAGAAAAGAAAATGAAAAAAAAAGAAAAGAAAAAAAGGAAAAAAGGAAAAATTATTTAAAAATTAAAAAGAAATTAATTTGGAATAAAATCAAGCAAACGTGTTTTTTCTATTTCATAATCAGAAAATTAAACGCGTTATTTTACTCAAAAACATAATAGAATAAAAAAAAAAAAATCATTTATGATCGAATTTGTTTCCGGAAATAGAATCATTACTGAACACGCCCTTAGTGTAATTAGATGGACTCGAAAAGCACTATAATAAATCAGGGAATGCAAGACAGGAATATGTGAAATCTCACGGGGGAAAATTTAGTCAGAAAGAAACACAGAAAGCTCTCCAAGAACGTCGGTTCGGCACCATCACTCGAAAGGTCAAAAGAGTGTCTTGAACAGCCATAGTACAGTAATCTCGCAGAAGTTCCGCGTTAGGTGAAATTTTAGATTGCATGCTAGACATTAGCAACTTAAGCGAGTGCGTCGTCGAGTGCCGGGCACTTCATACCCATTGTGCAAAAGTTCCAATTCATTTCAACACTGGATAGAGTCACCAACATGGAGGATTCAGAGGCTGACACATGCAGCTCCCAAGAATGAAGAACCTGGCTTCCTCATACAAGCCTGTGAGAATTGAGTTTGGTCACTCCACTTGAGCCTCTTTATGGGGGAGTTTCAATTGCCTGTTTACACGAGTCCTGGAAAGTTGGTGAAGCCTCTTCTTTATCTTCTTCCCCACTTCAAAATACAAAATGCTCAGTGGCCATTCCACTAATGAAACCTCACTTCCCTTTCGCTTGAGCACATTCTCTTTGGAGCATTATAAATACATGGGGCCAAATGTATAGAGTTGTTCCATGAGGACATAGGGCCTCAAACAGAAGGTAAAGACAGAGAGAGGTGTGTGCTGAAACATGAAGGGTGCTAGTAATGCCTCATGGGCCTTGGTGCTCTTGCTTTGGTTGGTTTCAATCAGGGCTTGGGGTCAGGAGGTGAGTCCAAGCCAGTGCCAAGATGAGATACGACGAGGGATCGGCGCGTGCATGGCCGTCGTGATGGGCCAGCCGCCCTCGGCCGCGTGCTGTGCCCGCGTCCAGGCCACCCATGCTGAGTGCGTGTGCCCATTGGTCACGCCGGAGGTTGCTGCGATGATTGACGTCAATCGGGTCAAGAAGCTTGCCGAGGGCTGCGGGAGGAATATTCCTCCCCACTTCAAGTGTGGAAGTAATGAGTTCTATCTTGACCCCACAATCTAACCGCAACTTCTTTTTATTCTCCATGAAAGTTATATATCTAGTGAAGTACTTCCTAAATCATTTCCAAAATTTTATCCTCTAAACTGTTTTTTATCAACTGAAGTCCCCAAAATTCTCATTACCACAGAGTCATTCCTAATTTGCCTCAACTTTTCTTAGGATTCCCAACGAAATTAGGTCCAGGAATTAAGGATGCTGCATAGGTAGGCCCCAATAGGAGACGTAAGAAAATTGGATAGACCGGCTAATTTTATGAATATGTACAATACAAGGACTTTGATTGAACCCAAACAAAGAAGAAGAAGAAAGTTAGAATACAAGGAATCACTTTACAAATAATCCAATTTCAACTGTCTAAAATCAGTGTCCTCTTCTCTTGTTGATTGTATCTCCCTTTGTATTTTCCTGGTGCGTTATCTGATTGCTCCCTTGCAGGCATTACTATTCCATGAAAGATGAGTGAATACCCTCCACTCTGCATCAACTTGGTTTGGCATAAAGGCTACAGTGGAGCACAGAGAGAGAGAGAGAGAGAGAGAGAGTATAGCAGCCATAAAAGAAAAGCAGAAATATCTGTGGAACAACCTTAGTTTCTGTACTCCATTTGGAGCAATCATATAAATAAAGCTGGTTCATTTACGTTGTAATCTGTCGGACCATGATCTATCTTTTCCATATTCCATACGAAAGCAGTTAGATTTCGCTGTCGGAAAGCTCGGAAAGCTCGCAAAATCCCTCATATCATGTGACAAAAAGCGTTCTTCCTTGTCTCCTGCGCAAGGAAGCCTTAAAGCAATACTGACAAAAAAGAAAGATCCTCAATGAATCTCCGTCCTTCTTTAAAGCCCCCAGCTTTGCGTGATGGCTGACGATAGACACGCGATCTGGACCCTACCAAAGCCTAACTTCGTCGTCTTCTTCTCGTAGAATCATACAGACTCTCTGTTCCTCCTCGACGTCGGCCGTTGACTTTACCATCGATGACTTATCCTCCTCAATTTCACCATTCCCGCAATAAAGAAACGACCCGCCACCTCCACTTCTTCAAGATCCCATCTCATCCGGTCAACGCCCGCTCAAGTCTGAATCTTGGGATCAGGGTTCCGCTCCGCAGCTCCTAACTTCCAATGGGTCGCAAGCAGAACGACGCCGAGCCCGGCCGATACGCCACCCTGATCCTGCTCCTGATCGGGGTCATCTCCTGCACCCTGGTCTACACTCTGGCGACCGTCGCGTTTGGGCCCGGCGGGGGCAATTTGGGGTTCGGTTCTCTGAAGCTGATCGACGGGGTCGGGTCGGGCGGCAATGCGGAGGGGGAATTCGGGGTCGAGAGCGGGGAGTGTTGCAGAGGGATCGATAATTTGGAGCTCTGGGGCCCGGCGGTGAAGTGGGGCACCGATTTCAAGTTCAATTCTTCGGTGGAGTGTTGCAGGGCTTGCAAGGCGATGTGCGGCGGGAACGACGGGCCGTGCTTGTGTGATACGTGGGTGTATTGCGGTAACAAGGAGGCGTGCGGGTCGAAATTCGGTGAGGTTAGCTGGTTTCATTCTTGTTTGTTTTCTTGAATCTTGTGTTCTAGCTTGTGCTGGTAATTTACTGGATTTTGGTGCTCGTTCAGAAGCTATGCTTTATTTGAGGAATGCATTACGGTGGGGGTTTGTAGTTGAGAGGCAGAGTAGTCGAATCGATCAGGTGCCTGTGTTAGGTGATGCAAAATGGCGTGTCAATTGGATTGATGCTGTGTTATGCGCATTACGATCCGACATGAATGATGAAAATATTAGATTTCTGAAAAGACCAGGAATGGTTGATTTAAGTCTGACAGTGGTTGAAAGGCAGAGGAGTGTTCATTTGTGCTGACGACTAGTAAAACCTCATCCATCAGTGTATCGTTTTGCGTGTTACTGGTGGTCTGGCCTGTAGACTGATGCTCGAAAAGCAGAAAAGTAACCTGTCGCATGTTTGACTAGTCTGGAATATGGTGTTAGATGGATGAACCAGATGGTGGTTAATTCTGTAAAGCAGAGCTCACGTGCTGTATATGATGCATGAGACGTGTCTAGATAGCCAAACGTTTATCTTGATTAGTTGGTTTTGCTGAGGCTACTATTAGATCTTGGACTTTCTCCAGATGATGCATTTCTAGGACTAAAGCAGTTCTTGTGATTACCTTCGCATGTTTAATACCCAGTTACATGGCAGAGTTTAATGTCCAGCTGTCTCCATTGCTGTCATTCTCGACCTCTATAATTAGATGCCATTCCCAATTCATGCATGTATTGCAGCTATCATCGCTTGCTTAAGTTCTGCTATAGGCATTTTCTTTTCCTCCTTTCCAGTGCAAATTATATGTCAGGTTTTACTTGAACATGCGTTTTTTGCTCTGCAGTGCTGGTTGAAGAAACAGAGGGATTCCTTGGCTCCTGATCGTCAGGAGGCAGGTCAAACAGTTATCTGGACCTCTGGCCTTGTATACGGGAAAGGAGAGGTGAATGGCCCATCTACAGGATGCTCTAGTCTTGGAATACTCTGTCATTCATCTGCATAAGATTTAAGTTGATCTGAACTTGGCTTAGATTAGCAAGTTAGGGCCCTTCCCTGGCACCCGTCTGTAATTGTCCCATCCGTTTTCAGAAAAAAAGCATATTTGTGTGACAATTGCCCCGCAGCATATGATTTGTCAATGCACTTTAAGATGAAGAGTATGGCCCTTACAACGACCCTTAAAATTTGGCATCTATAATCGGTCAATGTGCTTGAGATTTGTTAACCTTGGAGTGTCCTTCATTGTCTTAGACGTTAATGTCTTGAGATTATTTAGATCAAGACTTTTCTCTGCGTTGATTTCTTTTTTTCTTTTTCTCCTTTCTTAGGGTATAATTGGCTTGGAAACAGAATACGGTACCATGCATATTAAGGTAAGTCTTAATATATTTTCTTTTTGGCCACTCCTCTACTTGCTATTTCTTCTTAAAATGGTATAGATGATGAGGATTGTTCCTCTAAAGTGAAGTTTTATGGATAACACAGAGCTGAGCTTTCTAAGAGTTTTAGAATTCCTGCAGCTTTATCCTGATTGTGCCCCGTACTCAGTTTCTTATATCCTTGAGTTGTTGGCATTGCGGCACTGTGCCGGTTGCCAATTCCATCGCGCGGAGAGTAGAGGGCAGTTCTGGGATTCACAAGGCAATCACGTCCCAAATGTAAGGCTCGTTTACTTTCTCCCTCTTCAGTCCTTGTAAACTTTAATGCAGTAGGGTGAAGCAGAATACTTCTGGGAATTCTTTCAGGTCTATGCATGTCTATTATATATATTTTGCAGCGCTTAGAGTTGAGATTCCTTGTCTATCATCATGAATTAGGATCCCCATCTTCGCTTCTCGATATTCACGAAGGTGTTTGCAGGTTCTAAATTGTTATCGTTCCCTCTGCTAAATTGTTATTGTTCCCTCTGCTATCTGTGTCATATTGCAAGTTTGATTATGAACTGTTGATTTTAGATTGGCGACATCGGCAATGACTAATTTCGTGATCAAAACTTGCAATGTTAGTTCAGTGTCTATGGTCCATCATTCTTCTCCAGTTTTTGGAATTTTGTAGTTTCTAGGGCATTTTTTGTTTATCAGTAAATAAGTTCCGCGGATGGAAAGTTTACCTTAGAAACAGCTTGTTCTTAGCAGCTTTTAACACGGATCTGGACACTTTGCCTTAGGGGACACGGTTTCTGATATGAAGCATTTCTCTGCAGGCCCCGTTTGGCCCTCCATTTGCGCTGATTCAAGGAACCCTAGAAGCTCAAGGAACTCTATTTCAGAAGGCCCCGAAGGAAGCATGTCCGACCATAAAGAGGGGAACCATTGCCTGGGTTGGGTCGGGGCCCGAGTTCTTTATAAGCTTGGTGAATCACGAAGAGTGGCGAAGGGATTACACAGCTTTCGGCTCTGTCCTACCTGAAGACATGAGCATCGCGGAGAGAATCGCTCAGCTCCCGACTAAATCAGAGGTTTGGAACAACGTCAACGTGTCCGTGCTGGAGAAACCGGTCCCTCTGGCCCTGCGAAGGATCAAGACGAGCAATGGCGACGCCAGGGGGGAAAGTTGAATCGAGTTGAAGTCGGACACGGAAGAAAGGACCATGTATCTCCAGCGGTTGCCACCTTCGGGGGTCGACAAGTTCCTTCTTACAGTGTGGAATTGTACTCAATTTTGGATGTCCTGAAAGCCTTATGCTCTCTCTCTCTCTCTCTCTCTCTCTCTCTCTCTCTCTGTGACTCCATATATACATAGACAGTTTCATCTGAAGCGAGCTCATGAACTCAGAGAGGCAGGAGCAAATTGCAGGTGATTTCTGCACTCAAAAACAAAGCTTAGAAGCCCACGGCAGCTTTGCCAGTATCTAATTCGCTTATTCTCCGTGAAGTTTTACCATGTATATACATCATGAATTTTTTTCCAATCTTGCTTGTAGTCACCAAATCGGCTTATTCTAATCATCGATCATCTATCATCTATCATGTTTGGCCACAGAACTTACCGTTACATTGGCAGATCTCTTATAAAAAGTGATTATAATAACCACAAAGTAGAAATTTATATAGGCAAAATCTGGGTTTTACTTTGTTTGCCTTACCTGATCTGATGGTACCCAATATGAACAATCCATTGATAAGGATGATTGGCGTATGGAAAGTAAATAATGAATCCAAAAAATTAAGGAGAAAAGATTTAACTTAATATATAAATTGTGGTTCTTGAATTTTTTTACATATTCTAAACTATTTTTTGACCACCACTATTTATATGAAAATATTTAACGTTGAATAATTTCATATAATTTAGAAATTAATTTGAACATTTATAAAAAAAAATGACGAACCAAATGAATAAATTAAAAGTTTAGGGCGACATATTTACATCGAGAAATTTGTGATTGGAAAAAAAAGTTAAAGTTTAGTTAAATCATATTTGGTCAAATTAGTAAACAAAGAAAGAAGCATATGGTTTCTTCTTGCTTTTGAAAGTTTAGCGATCAAACGACATGTTGAATTAAAGTTTTCACATAATTTGCATTATTATTTCAAATAATAACGACTCGTGGGACCCACTGAAGGCCTCCGCCGGTTTGACTTTGCACTTCCGACTCGCTCCCGATGAAAACCCATCCCCTCCTCCGTCAACCGCCGAACTCCCTCCCTCTCCCTCTCTATCTTCCCGCCATTCTCTCCCCCAGAAAAAACCCTAGCGCCGCCGCCGCCGCCGCCGCCGCCGCCGCCTCCGCCGCTGCCTCCATGCACATGACAACATGGTCCAGTTCCACGAGCACGTCCTCGCCGACCTCCTCGAAGACCCCAACGGCGGCCTCGTGATCCTCTCCTCCGGCCTCTCCCTCTCCTCCCTCCTCGCCTCCCTCCTCCTCCTCCACTCCCCTCCCCAGGGCTCCCTCCTCCTCCTCTCCCCTCCCCCTCCCCTCAAGCAGCGCCTCCTCAGCCGCCTCCGCTCCCGCTCCGCCGCCCCCTCCAGACCCCGCCGAGATCACCGCCGACCTCCCCGCCCCCACCGCCACTCCCTCTACGCCTCCGGCGGCGCCTTCTTCATCACCCCCAGGATCCTCATCGTCGACCTGCTCTCGAGCCGGGTCCCGGCCTCCACCGTGGCCGGGATCGTGATCCCCAACGCCCACGCCATCGCGGAGACCTCCACGGAGGCATTCATCGTGAGGATTTTGAAGTCGTTGAATAAGAATGTATACGTGCGGGCGTTCTCGGATAAGCCACAGGCGATGGTCGCCGGGTTCGCCAAGGCGGAGCGGATCATGAAGTGCTTGTTCATTAGGAAGTTGCACCTCTGGCCGAGGTTTCAGGTACTCTGGAGTGGAAGAGAAATCAGCATAGTCACTTTGATATGCGCGCTATGGGACGAGTTTTTACTAGTTTTGAGAAAAGAAATACTGGACATTACTTTCGAATATGCACAATTTTACTTATTTGAGGGTGTATGTGTGTGTCTTATTTGAAGGTGTATGTATCACAAGAATTGGAGAAGGATCCACCTGTTGTCGTGGATATAAGGGTTCCAATGTCGAAGAACATGGTGGGGATTCAGAAAGCGATCATCGAGGTAATGGACGCGTGTTTGAAGGAGATGAGGAAGACAAACAAGGTGGATGTCGAAGATTTGACTGTGGAGAATGGGTTGTTCAAGTCTTTTGATGAGATTGTGCGGAGGCAATTGGATCCTATTTGGCATACATTGGGGAAGAAGACAAAGCAGCTAGTTTCAGATTTGAAGACTTTAAGGAAGTTGCTGGATTATCTCGTTAGGTATTGAAACTCTGCAGCTTCAGTTGGATTTTCTGTGTCCATAATTAGTTGATCTCCCGGATATGAAGAAATGTGCAGTTTTGACTTTTTATGCTTGTAGTTGTAGCATGTGCAGTAACTGTTTTCCATTACTTGTTATTGGAAGGATTTCCCTGATAAGTGTTGATACACATGGACTCAATGTTAAGCGAATTGATGGATTTCTGTGATTGTGATCTTTCATTTGTCGGCATTGAGAAGTAGGTCTCAAATAATAGAGGAAATTTTATATATACAGCCTTATTGTTCCAAGGATTGGTTATTGATTAGATCTAGTAATTAATCTGCATAGGTATGAAGCAGTCAGTTATTTGAAGTATTTGGATACACTGCGAGTGTCAGAGAGTTTTCGGTCTGTTTGGATATTTGCAGAGTCCAGCTATAAGATATTTGAGCTTGCAAAGAAGCGTGTCTATCGATTTGTGAGGTCAGATGGAACTAAATTTGATGGGCCTGGTAAGAGCACAACCAGCAAAAAAAGGAAACTAAGAGAGGAAGACAATCGTGAAGAAACAGGTACAGCTTTACTCAGGCCAACTCTATTGCTGCCTTTTGGTCCTGCTTAAGAAAGAGATGTACTGTTGTTACAGAGCTTTCTTTTTTATCGTCAGTTTCATTGACCATCCCTTAAGGGTTAGGAATACTGCATTAATACATAGACTCTAACCAGGAAATAGTAGCAAGCTTTTGAAAGCATTAGCAAGTTCAGATGATTGGGCGCTATTTCTGAAATTCCTTTGTCCCCTTCATATGTGTAGCCTCTGGTGGTTCTTCATCAACAGGTGTTATAGTTTTGGAGGAAGTTTTGGAGGAGGCACCAAAATGGAAGGTTTTACGTGTGAGTGAGGAAGTTCCACTTTCTGTGCAGTTCTTCTACATACGTGCACACTCACACACACACACACACACACACATACATACATACATACATACATACATATATATTTTAAATACTGATATGCCAATATTATATGTGGTTAATATGTTGCTTTCATGGCTTCATCTTCTTTCTCTTCTTATTCAGTTTTTGAATTATTTTAATAAGAAAACAACTAGATGAATTTATGCTAATATGGAGTTGAAACTGAGGTGTGGTTTTTGTGGCAGGAGGTTCTTGAGGAGATAGAACAGGAAAGACAAAAGGCAACTTTGACTGGTGAGGAATGTCTTGTCGAGGGTGAGGAAAGTGATAACGGCATTGTGTTGATCACCTGCAAGGATGAACGTTCAT
The DNA here is from genome assembly GCA_014182565.1 of Eucalyptus marginata. Taxonomy (NCBI): domain Eukaryota; kingdom Viridiplantae; phylum Streptophyta; class Magnoliopsida; order Myrtales; family Myrtaceae; genus Eucalyptus; species Eucalyptus marginata. Next base: position 2,745,588 of record CM024589.1, read on the forward strand.
GTATGCAGCTAGAAGATATCATCACGAACAACCCACAGAAGGTTTAGTGATTTTCATTTGGCATAAGACTTAAGACCCCCCCCCTTTTTAGTGCCCACCTCAGCTCTTTCCCCATTCTATTTTTGAAGGTTTTTTGTCTGACTAGTTGCATCCCACAATGAGCCAAAAAGTTGTCATTAGTGATTTAGCACCTATTGTCACATTTTGCCAAATGCATCTAAGTAGCACTTCTGGTTGGTGCTATCTGTGCGACTGCTTTATCCTCTGGAACCCACTGAGTAGTTGCAATTGACCTTGAAGAAATTGAAACTGGGTATTCTTCTGCCACAGTTGGAAAGCATCATACTGGCACCAAAGGGCACATTTTATGGACACATGTTCATGCAATTGTGATTAAAAAAAAAAAAAAACTTTTAGTTGACCAAATTCATGATAGTATATATATACTTGTTCATGCAAATGGTGGATGGAATTTCGGAAGGTGGAGGAAGATAGTCAATTGTAGAAATGCTTGGAAGAGATTGCTGCATTCGTGTGACTGGAGGGAACTCATTTTTGAACCTGTTATTATCTCACATTCATTGTGAATAAGCATTCATCACTTGTATGTTCGTAACTGATGTTTTTTATCACATATGAAGGTGATGCGAGAAGAGTGGGAGAAGTACTTGCTTAGCAAAGTTGAACTGCGTGATGCACGGACACGTTACAAGAAGAAACCTAAAGATCCTAAAGGTTTTGGCATTCTTGATGGAACTCTTCATGTAACGACTACACCTACTGCAGAAGCTAGCAGTACAAGCAAGCAGGAACACGATGCACTTTTGGCCGCAGTATCAGAAATAAAAAATAGAGCTAAGCTGGAAAAGCCTGGGGACTCTATTAAGCCTCATGTTGGTGATGAAGGATTTAGCAATGGAACAAAAGATAAAAATAAGAAAGGAAGAGCACGTGCTAAGAGCGCTCAGCATAGAAACAGCAGTGGTAGGAAGAAAGTTGTGACAGATGGTAATCAAGCAGTCCCTGCTTCTGAAGATGAACATTTAACGGATGGATTAGTATCTGCTGGTGATTGTGAAGGTAACATTTCTGGTCATTCTGTAGACAGAGCGGTTCTCCAGGAGGAGTCTGACCAGTCAGAATCCAGAAGTGTGAAGCCACTGCCTCCTCTGCATTTTCATGCTTTAGAAAGTGGTCAGCCGATATTGGATATCTTGAAGCCGTCTGTGATAATTGCGTACCACCCAGACATGACTTTTGTCAGGGAGATTGAAGTCTACAAAGCTGAGAATCCCTCCAGAAGTTTAAAAATATACTTTCTTTTCTATGAGGAGTCTACGGAAGTTCAGAAATTTGAGGCTAGTATCCGTAGAGAAAATGGAGCATTTGAATCTTTGATCAGGCAGAAATCAATGATGATGATACCAGTTGATCAGGTTCCATAATTTTCATTTCTCACTTCCTTGATCCATATTAAATGTTCTCTCTAATCCTCAATATTTATGAATTTTTAAGTTTAGAAGTTGATTTGCATTTTTGTGATATCCCAAAAATGATTTTATTGTCACTAATTCTATGCTTTTTTTGAACCTGATGTATCGATGTTTTCTTAGTATAAGGACACTATGTCTTTTGTTTTAATTGTGGGTTCCCTCAGGATGGTCACTGCCTTGAACTGAATGCTTCCATGGAGCAACAAGCTTCATCTTCCCAAAATTCTGTAACGAGAAAGGCTGGCGGGAGAAAAGATGCTGAGAGAGAGATACAGGTTCCATTCTTCCTCTTCTAGCAACTCTGGCCATTACTCCCTGATGGTTGATTGAAATTGAACTGGGAATATTTCAGGTTATCGTGGATATGAGGGAGTTCATGAGCAGCCTGCCAAATGTCCTTCACCAGAAAGGCATGCGTATAATACCTATTACTTTGGAGGTTGGAGATTATATACTCTCACCTTTGATTTGTGTAGAAAGAAAGAGTATCCAAGATCTCTTTTCAAGCTTCCAGTCAGGTCGCCTCTTCCACCAGGTGGAAACAATGGTGCGCTATTATAGAATACCTGTTCTTCTCATTGAATTTTCACAAGACAAGAGCTTCTCTTTTCAGGTAACTTTACCAAAACTATTGGAAGAGTAGTTTTTGATATTTGGCTGTTTTTACTCATTCTGATTGTTTTGCAGTCTGCGAGTGACATTGGTGATGACGTAACTCCCTATAGCATAATATCCAAGCTATCCTTGCTTGCTTTGCATTTCCCACGCTTGCGAATAATCTGGTCCCGCAGTCTTCATGCTACTGCCGAAATTTTCTTCTCTTTGAAAGCAAATCAAGATGAACCTGATGAGACCAAGGCAATTAGAGTCGGTGTCCCTTCAGAAGAGGGTATTGTGGAAAATGATGTGAGGTATGCATTTCTAATTGCTAAGCTCCAAGAAGCATTAGGTTTCCAACCACGAGATTTGTGTTTCTCTGTCCACTTTTTTTAAAATAAAGCTGGATCAGCTGGTGAAACTACTGTCCCCCTCTTGTGTGCAGAGCTGAAAACTACAATACATCTGCTGTGGAATTCTTGAGACGTCTACCAGGTGTGACGGATTCAAATTATAGAGCGATAATGGATGGGTGTAAAAGTTTGGCAGAACTCGCCCTTCTTCCAGTAGATCGCTTAGCTGAACTGATGGGTGGGCAGAAAGTTGCTCGGACTCTTAGAGAATTCCTAGATGCCAAGTATCCAACCTTATTGTAGAGGCTTTAATGACATCGAGCTGTATACTCGAGCGGCGATAAAAATGCGCACTCCGTGATTTAATTGTCTTTGTACCATTAGATTTGCGTTCTGTTGTTGTAGAATTAACGATTGATGAATTGTATTCTTGATTGTATATTTAATTTTTCTTCTGGCGTTCCCATTCAGGCAACATTTTCGGGGGAGCCATTGTATATCTTTGTAATTAGAACGTTTGCGAGAATAATGCTTTCCTTTGCAATTTGTTAAACGGAAAACGGATTTTGAATATCGATTTTATCGGCAAAACATTCCCTTTGTCTTTTGCACGGTAAGCATGTGAATTCATTTAGTAGAAACAAGAATAGTTGTGACGAGTACTACAAGCAAGACTACAACAGATCAAAAGATGGCTAATCTAGCGCAGTCTCCAGCTTCTACCCATCTCCCACCACTGAATTTGGATTTACACTATTACCAGCCTGCATATTACCAACTCTGTACAAAACCTCACCTTTAATGCCAGAGAAAATAGTACTGGAAATTATGAAATCAGCCTCGTGAAGTTTACTATTTCTTGGTGACTGAATGTCATACATGGTTTGGTTGCAAAGCTAAGTCAAAATTGAGGTAGCTTTCCCTTTCCAAGATGAGCTAAGCCCATTGCAGGTCAGAATCCCAACCTTGCATGGCTCAAGAAACTTCAGCAAAAAAGCGATTCCTAGACTCAGGGAAAGAACCCCACGGTAAGTTTATATCTTTTCAAGAAGGATTCCAATTCTTAATCCCATCCCTAGCTAGTAAGCAACCTGTTCGAGATGTTTTGATGGCAAGCCCACAAATAAAACTACTATGTTTTGAAATGTTAGGATGAACCATAATCAACTTCTGCCAAGCATTCCACCTCATCTTACTCTCAAGGCACCAGTAACCTCAAAAGTGCTCAAAGAAGAAGCATTCCAAACATTCCTAACTTACCTTAAATTGTGATAGATAGTTTTACATAGAGCAGTTTGTATTTAAACTACATCCTTAGATCTAGCCGTGTTATCATTCGTCTCATATGATAGCAGTTACTTTAATATAAATATATATACCAAAAGTCCTAACATGATGTAGAAGATTCAGCCACAAGATCTATCAATAATTAGTGATCTCTCAATTGATTAATCGCCATGAGTTGTAAAAGGGAAATTGTGATGTGCATACTTGGAAAAATTAAGTGGCCTCCACAGATGCTTTGATCTTTATGGTGATGTTCTGTCCAAGAGCATCAATATGATCAAAGACCCAAAGCCTTAGAGCCACTAGCTAGAGCTGAAAAGTTCAATTGACATATGCAAAAGCGGTCCAGGAGAAAAACAATGGAAAATCACATTTGCAAGGAGTAAAAAAAGGTCCCACCGGGATTCGAACCCAGGTCGCTGGATTCAAAGTCCAGAGTGCTAACCACTACACCATGGAACCCGTTTTGTCATTTTTCACTTAACAATTAATTTAAAATTATAACTCTCTCCCACAGTACGCCCACCGAAATGGTCGAATGAAAGGACGCGGAGGAGGGGGGAATTTGGGAAGAGAGGCCCACCTCTGCTCCGATAATGGTCGGTGGACTTCGTGTGTTTTTGAACGCCAAAAAGAAAATCGAGTGCTAAAAGTTTCGAAATGCAAATGAGACTATATAAAGTTTATTGGACATGCTCAACATCGTTCATATGGAGTTTACTGCTGTAAATATGAAGACCTTGCACCTCTAGCTCTGTTACGAAGAATCTTTTTTAGAAACACTTATGTTTTGTTCCCTGGTACTCGTGAATGAATGAAAGACTTTGTTTTCGAACTGAAAAAAAAAAATCCCTTGTGGTCATCCACGTGGGAAAGAGAGAAGTCTTGTCACGAGTTCAAAAACCTCACCAAATATGCTCTCGTCCAGCGCGGTGGGGTGCAGGAAGTGCGACATTCTCCAAAGGCGCTAGTGTCGTGTCGGGACGTTTTCAACACGCGTGTCCGATACTCTCCCACACTCGATCGATACGTGTCGAAAAATTCGACACCTGATCAACTTTCCCGACACTCTCCGATACTCAAGTCGGAATTCTGACATACGAGTTTCCGACATGTGATTCTGATATTAACATCAATTTTAAAAATTCAATAAATGAGAGGTCAAAATACATATACATATATATATATATATATATATATATATATATATATATATGTGTGTGTGTGTGTGTGTGTGTGTGTGTGTGTGTGTGTGTGAAAAAATTAAACACAATAATAAAAATAATAAATGGAAAAAGAAGAAAAACTTAGTATTCTCTTCTCTTCTTACTCCCACTTCATGTAATACACAATCCACCTTAAGTTTTTTTTTCTCCTCTTCCAACATATCTAATATGCGAGTCCAGAATATAGATTGCTTGTTTTTTTCTCCAAATTTTATGAATTATTGAAATAGAGTTGAATTTGTTACATTGAATCAATAAATGATATTAATAAATGGCGGATTAATGTTTTTAGTATAAATTCATTCTAGGCTTTTTAATTATTTATTTATTTATGAATTTGATTGAAATAATCATAAAAATGATAATTTATTATGTATATATAAAAATATATATTTAATATACAACATTTCGGAATTTTCTGTTTTTTGAAAAACGACGTGTTTGTGTCAGTGTTGACGTTACTTAGGCGGTGGGCAAAGGACCATTCACAACATGGGCCTGGGCCTGGCTTTGCTCGTTCCATAAGCCTTCCGAATCAGTCCATCATTCAACATGGTCTTTGGACCTTGGCATAAGCGATGATCCAATTAGACTGCTATTGTATTTAGCATAAAGAGAGCGCAGCACAGATATCCAGTGGATCCGTGGCGCAATGGTAGCGCGTCTGACTCCAGATCAGAAGGTTGCGTGTTCGATTCACGTCGGGTTCAAACCTCCCGAAAATCCTGCTACCCTTAGCAGCGGATCATTTTTCCTTTTTCTTTCTTTCTCCAGTAACGCTTTTTCGCATTTCTCCACATTATATTTTGCTGCTTGCCGGAGTCATCCTTCTGTATGATCACGATGAGTGATTTAGTGGTCAATTCGAAGTTGAAGGATAGATTATGAACAGGTCGTGGGCCTGGAGGTCTGCAGGAAGAGCCAATTTTCTGTGTCGACGAAGCCGACCTCGAGGATGCCTTCCAGGACGATCAGGAGCTCGGCTGACCGCGGGTGCGTGTGCAGCGGGTTGATCCCTGAAGGCGGTTAGATGATTTTGGCCGCAGAGATGCTCTGCCCTCGAGAGCCATGAATTCTTGCTGTGTCACTTAGGCTATGAGGGCCGTAGTTCATCCCGTCAGATTGGTTCTTGCCTCGAAATACCTGAAATTGGTGAATGTGAAGTATTGCCTAGTGATTGTGCTCTCGATGAGGCTTGGAGGGACCGGGAAATCCTTCAGAATGTCGGGATCTCCCGCATTCACGAAGATTGGGTTCTTCGCGATAGCCAAGATCAAGGCACATGCTATTAGGCTAGACAATTTCTCCATGTTTGAAGTGTGGTGAATTCAGTTCTTGCAGTTTTTATAGGGTTGAAAAGTGGTGAAGTCTTTGCAGTGTTCAAGATCCAATGCTCTTCATCATTTAGTTTCGCTTTGAGAAGTTGAGAACATTACAGGTCAATGTTATATTAGCTCATCGTCAAGAGATGCTCTTGACGAGAACTGATTGGATTCTGCGAGAGATGGTGCAGACCAGAATCCATTGAATAAATGATAACGTCAACAAATTCAGCTGACATATTATTTTGATAATCACTTAGGTGACAAACTGGTATAGAGCTTAAACTTGTATGATTATTTTGATGAATGGAGAATGAAGAAAAAGGTTTATTATTTTGACTTATGATGGTTCAAATATCAGGAAAATCCCAAGTGCAGGGATGCGACATGAATAAGACTTCCTCGGTTCAAATGGTGATGTTGATTAATCTAAGACCTTAAGCGCAATCAGTAGGATTGTGCAGTTTGTTCTGATCTCAAAAAGCTAAAAGATAGTTAAAATCAAAGAAAAATCTCCATGGGCTCTCAGTTGCTGGCTTGTGTAGAATCCAAAGTTGCAATGAGAATGCTTCTGCAGAGCAAATATTAGCTGGAATTTGGAAGTGATGTGCTCACTCAACTTTGCCTGAAGCCCTTCCTTTGCAATCTTATCATCTCAAAAGCCTATTCTCAGGGTTCATCAATGAAAATGGAAGTTACTGCTTGTAGAATAGTCGTTTGACTTGGCTAATGAACAAAATGTCAGGAACAATTTGCTGGGCAAAAGAATATGGCCACAGTTGATCTTATATGGAGATCAAGCTATGACGCGAAAAGGGTCAGTCGCATTCACTGAATTACCAAAGTGGATGGCATTGCCAAAATGTTGGTCTTATAGAGTTGGATCGATCTGATCGGATCGAACACAGCTATTAGTTTCCGGTTTGTATTCATCAGTACCTTACATAACGTGGTACATCCCAATAAGCACACAAAAGAAACAGCAAAAAGACCAGCAACAGCATCAATTAGGGGGACAGAATATCCATCGCATTATTTTATTATTGGTAAAATGGTGAGGAAAGATGGCTAGCATTAGCAACCCCTCTCTCGTCTCCCAGTTTCAATATGAGGTGGACAACCTTGAAATCTCTTTATACGACATATGGAGCAGTTAGATAAAGCAATACGAGTTGTTCAGAAACTCTCTTAAGACGTCAATCAAACTCGTGAAAGATAAATAAAGCCTATCGCTAGGCAATCATCTTAGTGGCGTTAAACTACGCGGTATATTTTGGCATGCTTTAGACCAATCAATATAGGTCATTCCACAGCTCAAAATTTTTTTTCCTATATTTGACGAATCACATACTCAAATAGCAGTCAGCCCTTAAAGAAAGTCCAAGCAGATCCCACTAAGTCCGCGTAGCAAGGAGACCACATTATATATTTTTAGAAGGCATCAAAACTCACTACCGGATCCGTGGCGCAATGGTAGCGCGTCTGACTCCAGATCAGAAGGTTGCGTGTTCGATTCACGTCGGGTTCAAACTCCCCGAAAATACTGCTACCCCGGCAGCGGATCATTTCTTTTTTCCAAATTATAACGACGCTTTTTCCCATTTCTTTACATTATATTCTGCTGCTTGCTGGATTCATCATTCGTGCTTCTGTATAATCAAGATGAGTGATTTTGCAGTCAATTTGAAGTTGAAGGACCGACGACTTCGTTGCCCGATAGGTCTATCCTTTCTTGCTCTGCTTTTGCAGATTAAAAGATGCTTACATGCGAGATGAGGACCTTACAGTTCCAATGCCATGTCTGTTCTTTCTAGGGCTGCACAAGCAGGAGCTTGAAAATAACCTTTCTAAAAGTTGCATGGAATGCCATTATCTATCATTGCGCAAGGAATTCGAAAGAGATTTTGTTGGTTTCCAGCTCAAGTGGCATTTGGATCTTCGGTGATGGGTTGTGAGAAACAGTTCCAGAAGACGCCACAAGTATATTGCTGGAAACGTAAACGCGGGTTGTTTCGAATATGTCGATAGCAATAGGTGTCGCTGTCGTTCGAGAGTTCGAAGTCTGTTGTGACGTTGCTGTGCTGCTCCTTTGGATTTTGTTGTTGCTGGATAATTGGCAGTTTAAGATCCTGATTTTTGGTAGGCAGTCCTGGGATTCTTGGGACCTTTAGTTGGGCACTGGGGACATTATACACGCCACTTGGGACATTTTTTAAGGAACATCTGGGGGTATTGATGAGGACTTGTCGTGGATTTTGCCCATTCACTGTTGATTGTGTCATGAGAATACAAGGACATTTACTTATCCAATATACAAATCATTAGACCAACACAATCACACATCTTCTTTTTATTCCAATCGGCATGTTATTGAACTTATTGAACACCGCGTTTCAGGTAGGAACGAGATCTTCATAAAGGAACAGACTGCAGTTTACGAACCTCATCTACAATGCGTTACTTGTTGGCCTGCACTAGCTCGGATATGGTCCGATTATCTGTGTGGAAAGCCTTTGCCAGGATTTCCACGTCGATCCCACTCCCAAACACGCTAGCCGGAATCGAGACCGTCCCTGCGCTTGCACTCCCAAACACCCCGAGCGCCACCGCCTTGCAGTCAGGCTGCGTGTTGACCTGGAAGTGGACCAGCCCTTTTGGGAAGATGAACAGGTCGTTGGCCTGGAGGGTCTGCAGGAAGAGCCGGTTTTCCGTGTCAACGAACCCAACCTCCAGGATGCCTTCCAGGACGATCAGGAGCTCGGCCGACCGCGGGTGCGTGTGTGGCGGGTTGATCCCTGAAGGCGGGTAGATGATTTTTGCCACGGAGACGCTCTGCCCCTCGAGGGCCGGGAATTCTTTCTTTGTTGCTTTGGCTATAGAGGCTGTGGTTTGTCCCGTCAGATTGGCCTTTGTCTCGAAATACCTGAAATTGGTGAATGTGAAGTATTGCCTAGTGATTGTGCTCTCGTTGAGGCTTGGAGGGACCAGGAAATCCTTCAGAATGTCGGGATCTCCTGCATTCGCGAAGATTGGGTTCTTCGCAATAGCCAAGATCAAGGCACATGCTATTAGGCTAGACAATTTCTCCATATTAAGTACTGGGTGAGTGAGTGAGCGTGTGTGCGTGTGTTGTGAATTTTGGTTCTTGCTGCTTTTATAGGGTTGAAGAGCGGTCCATAGTCGCATTGTTAAGATCTAATGCTCATTATCTTGGCTCATTGTTGAGCGATGTTCCTGATGAGAACTGACTGGATTTTAATGGTTGGTTTTTTGCTGAAAAAAGGGCAAATAATATGATTGGGTAAATCTTAAAAGACTGAACTTCTCCTCATGTTGATTCAATGGCTGCACTATGTATGCTTCTGCCTCAAAAAGTGCTCAAAAATTTGAAATATGGAAACAAGAAAGGAGTATGCGCAGGAAGTTTTACTGTCCTATTCTTTTGGACGAGAGGCTCTCGACCTCAAAATTCTCAACTCCTGTCCTCTTATAGTTGTCCCTAGCTAAGCTCAAGGGGCTGATGCATCCTATGCCAGCAATGTTGATGTTGACGTCTGCGACTGCGAGAGATAGCATAGACCAGAACAGCAATCTCAAAGTGTGTAGACTTCTGATTTCCATTGAGATATGGCAACTTCCACGACTTTCAGCTGACACATTATTTCGATAATCATTAAGGTGGCATTCTTGTACAAAGCTTAAAGTTGTATAATTACTTTGATGAATGGAGAATGAAGAAAAAGGTTTATCATTTCTACTGAAAACGGCTCAAATATCAGGCAAATCCTAAGTGCAGGGATGTGACATGAATAAGGGTTTTTCAGTTCAAAGGCGATGTCGATTAGCCTCAAGCCTTAAGTGCAACCGCTAGGATCACTGCAGTACTTTCGAATCTCAACAGACGAGTATAAGTTAAAACCAAAGAAAAATGTTAATGGGTTCTCATTAGCTGGCTGTGTAGAAACCAAAGTTGGGATGAGAATGCTTTTGCAGAGCATATCCGAGCTGGGAATTTGGAAGTTAGGTGCTCAGTCATTCTTGCCTTCTTTTTACAGTCTTATCATCTCAAAAGCCTGTTCTCCGTGTTCATCAATGAAGATGGAGGTTACTGCTGGTAGAGTAGCCCTTTCACTTGGCTAATGAACAAAATATCAGAAATAACTGGCTAGGCAAAGAATCGAACCGTGGTTGATCTTACATGGAGTTTTAACGTATGTTTTGGAAAGGGTCTGTTGCTCTCGTTGAAGTGGATGGCATTGTCAAAATACCCGGAAACGGTTTGTTCTTATACAATTGGATCGATCACATAAGCAATGAAGTAAGTCCAACTAATAAGACATTCATCAATGATGGTATTCCGACGGCAGTATGAGTAGCTTTGGGAGCAGTTCTGGTGCTACATTTGGACAGCTATCGGTTTTTCTGTTTTGTATACCTTAGTACATCCGAATAAGCACACAAAAGAACCATTAAAAAGACCAGCAACAACATCAGCTAGAGGGACATGACATACACCACTTGATATTCCTTCTTATATCGGTAGAATGACGAGGAAGGGCAATCAGGACTGGCGAGTCCCTCTTGGCAAGATCCAAAATCTCTCCACTCAAGGTATGCTGCATCTAGGTAACGCGACTCTAGCCTTTTAGAGGATCTCTTGCGACAGAGAACGGAATGCATGAAGAGACAAACGATGCATTTTATCACTAAGCCAATCACCTTGATAGGGTTAAACATCATAATATATTAGGGCATGCTATAGACTAATTAGCAAGTCAAAAGCATATAACAATAATTATAATTCATGTAGTTTGTCTAAATTGAACAGCCTCTCTCCACTTTTTTCCATAATTTAGAAGAACCGAAAATAGCAATCATCCCACAAAGAAAGTCCATACAGGTCTCATTATTTTGCCGTGTGGAAGGGGACGACCAAGTGTAAAAGTTTCTTTATATATCATTCGAGGGAACGGATAACCAAGTGGATCCGTGGCGCAATGGTAGCGCGTCTGACTCCAGATCAGAAGGTTGCGTGTTCGATTCACGTCGGGTTCAAATCCCCCGAAAATCCTGCTACCCTTAGCAGCGGATCATTCCCTTTTTATTTTATTTTTTTATTTATTTATTTTAGCAATTTTCTTTTCCAAATTTTCGTGCTGAGGTGGAAAATACGAAAATTGGGCTTTTCGAATCGGCCCAGTAGAAGCTGTCTTCTTTTTTCTCGGCCCAACATGTTCGGCCCGGGTCAAGTTGTGGGTAGTCTTTCCTTTTCTCAAGTGCCGTGGACACGTTCTATTAATCTTTTCCCCTTACGCAACAGAGTTAGCTAGCTAGTCCTCCCCCTGAAAAAATGAAAAAACTAAACGTAAATAACAGCGTTGGCTAGGTCTTGCAAATGCAATCAACTACAAAAAATTAGAAGAATTAGACTAATGGGTAGGAGGGTCTCTGAATTGCCCATTTCTTGAGCAATTTAGTTTGTGTAAATTGTCATGTGAAATATTCAAACGTAACTAATATTGTATAAGAATATGCTTGTAAAGTGTTTCACTTCGTGCATTGATCTAGAATGAGATATTGAACAGGATCCGACGAGGGCAAAAAAGGAACTAAACTGAGATGCTCTATCTTCTTTCCTCACCTCAACTTGGGCAAGAACATGGATCATAATCATATCGGACTTGCATCACAGTTAGAATCCCCTGCGAAAAAGGGTATTAGTACCCGGAACCGACACAGGCAACCCAAGTTCCCCTTCGGATCTCGACTCCGATCCAACCCGACGCGCCATCATTAGCCCATACTGCTACTGGAAGAATGCCGCAAATCGGGTTGTAAAGCAGACACCATTAGGGACATCTGCAGAAACGTTGCTGTCGACTGCAAGAACCTGGAGCAACATCATACACGTGAGGATTGTCCCCCTATTTTGATTGTGCTTGAAGGCCAACCAAAGCTCTTGATGGCCTTCCACGGAAAGCACCAGCTTCTCACTTTATAGAGTTTTGGTGCAGTATGACCCTCTAATTTCGCATCAACACTTGGATACATTTGTCCCCCTAATCTGGCTCAGCCAACTGAAATAACGCCTCTTAACGGTTTTCTTTCATCATGTCATTCTCACGTCCTCTTCGTTACAACTGGACTGTATGCCCCATCCCCGAGCAGTCCGCTTCACTTCTCGTCGCTGTATATAAACATGCGAGAGCGGCGGTGCAAGAAGTCGCAGACAGGCTTCGACCAGGAGTGCCCCTCCGCGAGTTTAATGTATCTGCAGTTCTTCGATTTGGGCTGAACTGTTTAGTCATATGTTGTACCTGTCCGTTGATTATTGTGTCGAGTTTTCTGCGCGTTTTCAGATTCTTCATCTCGATTCGGCAGCATCCCAATGGAGCTCGCGAACCGGTCTCCGGGAGCCGATGGGCCGTGTGGCTCGACGGTGAATATGGACCCATCTTTCCCTTCTCGTTTTGTATCATCGGTTCATTGTTTGCAAATGCTGTGCAGACATCGAACTCGCCCGTGGGTTTTTGCTAGGAAAACCGGCATTCGCATGATAGGACATCGCATTTTTATGAAAACTTCATAATCTTGCAAAACGATGTACAGAAACATGTGAAGGGTCCCCGAGCATATGTGTTTACCAAGTAGATGTTTGCACATTGAGCTGCAGTTTGTTTTTCTTCAGGTCGATCTCAACGGAGGCCCGAAGAAAGCCTCTCCAGGAGCAGAATTATTGTTGTCGGACAAGGAATCCAGGATCCGCGGCGAACTTGAGCACGACGTGGAGCGAGATTTGGAGGAGGAAATCAAGGGTGGCATATATCGCCTTGCTCTGCAACTCCACCGGCTTTACCGACACAAGAAGGAGAGACTCGCAAGAGCATCACAGTCCGCACAAAGCGAGGGGAAAGATCGACAGGGAGTCGAGGAGAAACCGGTCTTGGAGCTGAACATAAGCATCAAAACGGAAGGAGGGACCAAGGTCGAGATTACAGAAACGAAGAGAGAGGCTGTGAGAGATAAACCTCGGCCTCGCGCGGCCTCGGCAGTGCCAAATTCGAACTGTCGTGCCGATAACGATAGGCGCGGAATGATCGTTCAAAGAGGGAAGAAGTTCGACTGGGCGAGATCTCTTCGATCGGGAGGAGGCCCGGGCCTCCTCGACAAGAAAGGAAGCGGCGATGATTCTGGGAAATCGAGGATGCAAGTCCCGTGACCGCCTCGTTCCCCATTCAAACCTCCGAGCAAGGGTTGCCGGAGCAGCGTCGACGGCGGCGGCTCGGCGGGGCACAAAGTGAGTCGGCGCGTCGATCACAAGTTGCTCGACATGGAAACGGGTTGGCAAAGCTGATGGATGGATGGAGCTTTTTGTATTGGATAGAATAATGCATGCATGAAATAAATGTTCAACGTTGGTTGCTACGTTGAATTGTGATTTATTAGCGTTGCGTCCTCCACTTGAAGATTGAGGTATTACGATGAGAGAATAAAATAATTTAATATTTGTACTTGGTTTATACCGATAGAGTTTTTATAATGTAATTTTCACGTATAATCCTTGAATCTTTCATTTATATGACCGAAATCTCACGAAATTTTCCGTGAATTGGTGACGATGTTATTTTGTTATTAATTATAAATAGGAAAAAGATTAGATGACGGCTCCATTAATCTATTACTCATTATTTATAGGAAAAATATTAGATGACGCCTCCATTAATCTCACAAGAGTGATGGAACCTCATTTACCTATTAATTTATGGGTTAATATCACGAAAAACTTCAATTAATACATTTGTGATAAATTTATTCAAATTATTTTTTTTTTACCATGGAAAAACTTTAAACTAGTATACGAATAACAAATTTATCTAAAATTATTTTTTAACTATAAAAACCCCAAACCGATATATTTGTTATAAATTTATCGCTCATTAGTTTTCATTAAATTGAATTAATATCTCGAAAAATTGCAAACTACTACACATATGACAAAGGAATAAAATTCAATTAATATATGCGTCAATTCGTCGCTGTCATCTAATTCAGTAATTTAATAATAAAATTTAACAATAATTAACGTATGGTAAATTTGTTATAATTAATTTGGAGTAAATTTATGTCAAGTTTACCAATTTGAGGTCACCAAGTCACTGCCACGTCAGCATCTTTTGGGTGGGGGGCTTAGGCATTTTCTTTTGGTGGACGTTTGAAGGGTTTAAGCATAAGCCTTTGGCGGCACGCCGTAAAAGCCCCCAACGCCTTGAACCCGCAACCCGTCCTCGACCGCGCGCGCTCAGCTCAGCTCAGCCGAGAAATGGACGCGGTGGAGGGCGGCGGCCCTGTGGCGGCCGCGGCCGTCGTCGACTCGCTGTCCGACAGCTTCAGGCGGGTGCCTCCGGCGGCCATCCCGCCGCTGCTCGATTGCATCCTGGCGTCGACCGGGACGCCCCCTTCGGCGCTGCTCAACTCGCTCTTCGATTCGTTCGATGATTTCACCAAGGTATCATCAGATTCCTCTATCTGGAAATCGACCTGTTATTTGGCCAGGTTTTGAATGTGTCTTTGTTTACGGAGTCGGAAATTTCCGCTTCATCCGGCGGCGGAGTAGCTGGGAACTGTTTGGTTGCTGATTTCAACTGTCTTCTATGTACGCATTTGCTTAAAGGCTTGAGCTTTGAGGTGGTTGGTAGCTGTGTGGCATGAGCTTGGAGTCGCCCGTCTAGCTTGTGTCTTGGCAAAATGCCATTGGAGTAGCTGGTTGATTTTGTTTTCTGTGATTGCTTTTGTTAGGATGTTATCAAGGATGGCGAAAATCTGGACTCCGAGGGCCGGAATTATATCGCGTCCCTGGTGTGCGCGCTGTGTCATCTCCTGAAGAAACGCGGTGAGTTTGGTCCTGACTTGAATTTTCGGATGTTCTATACATTTGTTGGATGAAAGGAACATTGCGCGATGCTCTAACTTTGTTGTTGGCTCTTTTAATCCTTCGACACCATGTGAGTCATTTTTACTTTGTCAAGTGTTCTTGAATTTATCATGACAGCTGTCAGCGCATGGCAAATGATATATACTACCTATTAGCATCTGTATTTGCATAAATCTTATTGACGGGGCTGCTACTGGTAACCTTACTCGTATTCATTCACTTGGAAATGAAGTGGGGCTAGACTTGCTTTCCTGTCAGTCTTCTGGGTTTCATGCTCCATAATTATAATGGATTCTTGAAATTCTGATGAATTTGCAAAGTAACCTGGATATGCACTCTTATAATGTTGCCAAGGTGCGGTTACAATCTGTATAAGTAAAATATAAGGTCAAGATAATCTCATAAGCAAAATATGGGGGATAACTTTAACTCTCTGTCCCATGCAATTTTGATGATGAAAGGCGTGTAGATTTGAAGAACTGGGTAACATAAACAAGAATCTGCACATAGAATTAAAAATAAATTGAGTGTATCAAATTGAATGTTACCTTTGATGTAATGTCAACAATTTCAAATCCAAAATCTTAATATTTTTGGTTTGTATCCTTTGAAAACAATGTTACAACATGGTTTGGCCTTTAACTTTGGGTTAACATTGAAGTGATGTCAAGCAATTGAAAAAGTACATTTTGAGCAAAGAATGGAAGGCGTTAAATTAATTTAAAACTTTGCACTGAGTGAAGGAAAAGAATAGATGGCTGAGAATGCCACTTGTTCTTCCTACTTTTTAAAAGTCAGGTGAAAGTAATATATAGGAAGAAAGTGTGAGATCGGCTTGCTGACTTTATATGTTCTACAGGGGTTACTCATGATGTACTGCGGTCTTATGTATGGAGAGTTTTCATTCCTCTAATGAAGATGGTGCATGCTTTCGACTGTGAAATTCAGAATCAGGTAGGAACAGAACATACTAGTCTTGATTTTACTCTTTTCTTTAGCGTATTTCTTCATTTGACTGAGTGGTTGTATTTGTTTTCTTTGCATACTGTTATGAAGATTGGGGATTCATTCTTTGAGGTTGTGACTGAGGCCAATGCCTGGAGAGTTGTTGAGGTCACATTGGTACCTTTTCTGCTAAGATCCATCAGCCTCTCCATAGGGATGTCTCAGAAACCCGGGTCACATGGTGTTGAATGGAGAACCTGCTCAATCCCTGATGATTACAATGTAACAAACTCAGTAATTGAGGATGAAAAGAAGCTTTCATGCTTTGGATCTCTTACGTTACCCTTATCATGTCACATTCTTGCTCAACTATTGAATGCTGCTCTACAAAATGCACAAGCATCTAAAAAGTCAGAAATGAAGTTGGAAAACGAGTGTCATGAAGAGAAGTTCACCAGTGCTTTGCTTTACAATCTATGCAATCTGGCTGAGCAATTGCTTCTGCTAAGCTCAGAACATCGGTCTTGTGCGATTCTACTCTTGCTTCCCATCATTTTCAAAGCATTTTTGACTTACAGCTGCTTGAAGATCTCAGTTCATGGGGAGACAAATGTACTTTCCAGGTGCTGATGTCTTACTGCTTTATCTTATTGCGTGATGTTTGTGGAATGATTTTTCTCCACTCGTTTTTTATTTCCAGTTTTAACATTTTGGTTGTTCGTCATCCAGGAGGCTTTTCTCTGAAAAAATTTGGAAGTGTTGCAGAACCCTGTTTTTTCTTGGAAATTTAGAGAGAAGAGATGCCTACCGTGTTCTCTCTCTTTATTTGTCTTTTTCTGCCTGTACAGAGAAAAGTGGTCATGGTGACACTGATGGTGGAGACAAAGAATTTGATATCAGGGGTGAAAAAGAATTTTGGGATGAAATGAAAAGAGGCTTGGTACTAGAGCTATACATTTGTTCCATATCTGAACATATTTATGGTACAGTAGCATCAGTCTTTTCCCTATCATTCTCATTTACTTCGGTTCTTGTTAGGTTGATAAGGAAGGTTTTCTGAGGAAACAGTCATTACACATATTGAAGATCGCTCTAGGCACAAATAAGGAAGACCAGAAAAGTTTTGGTGGTTTAGATAAAAAATCATGTGATAAGCAGTCCAATACACAATCACTGACAAAGCGGGAGCAATGGGCTGTTGAGGAAGCTAGGTCACTAGGCGTAGGGAAAGAGTGCAATCTATCTGAATCCCTGCCTGACAGTAGGTGGAAATGGGAAGCATTCTTGCTGCTTTATGAGATGCTCGAAGAATTTGGTACTCACTTGGTTGAAGCAGCTTGGAATCACCAGGTCAGTTGGTTCTTAATGCTTTCAACTTCGATACAGTTCTATAATTGGTGTTTTATTTCTCCGCACCTTCTATCAAGAATCTCTGTCTGCGTCTGGTGTAACCTGCATTTATTGGGTGACACCACTTTGAATTAGTAATTCTCAAGAATTTTGCACATAATTGACCTAACAAGCGAAGCCATTGACATTCATCATCCTTTATGCTGTTACCTCCTCTCCTGGTTTCCTTAATATAACTATCCCATTAAATTTGTTTTCTTCTGCTGATCTGGTGATTGAATTTCCAGTGAAGTTTCTCTTTCATGTCTGCATTTAGCTTGACTGTGTCTATGCTAATTTTATACCTTTGTTGGTACTCGGAAACTGTTTTCTATCACTTTTGGTTTTCGTCAGACTAGTTCACTGTTTGATAATCAGTGCTGATTTTTAGGTTTTTTGCAGGTATCCTTGTTGCTTCATTTTTGTGGCTCACATTATAATTCTGGAAACTCTGACGACGAAGCTTCTGGATGTAATGTTGTCACTGGTGAATTCCCTAACTGGCTGTCAGTCTTGTGGGAAAGGGGTTTCTCTCATGATAATCCTCAAGGTACTAGCTTGCTTTTATGGTTATGTGATATGCAAGCTTTGTTAATGTAATAGATGAAGTTGTTTGCTAATTATCTGTCAGAATATCATGTATAGTGATGATTCAGCTAATGAAGTAGATTATTTTCATTTCCAGTTAGTGTACAGCTTGTTAATAATTAGTGTGCAGTGGCTTATCTCATTCCCCTCGTCTTTGATGATTTGACAGTTAGATGCCTGATAATGGAGTCATTTCTGGGCATTGAATGGGAGAACTACGGAAGCTGTGCTAAAGCTCTACCTGAATCTTTTGTTCTTGGTCCATTTATACAAGGGTTGAATGACCCTGTGCACCACAAGAATTTTGGTTAGCGTTTTTATTTTTATTTTAGTGCACTTGAGGGATTGCTCTTTTGGAAAACACATTTCTATCACTTATTTATTCATTGGGAAGAGAAGGGAAAAGAGAAAAAAGGGGGGGGAGGGGGGTTGTGCACATGTGTGCATGTGCTTTGGGGCACCATTGTTTGTGTGCGTGGCATACGCCTGTTATCATGTGTGAGTTGGTTCCCATGTGTTTATGCATGCATATTTGCTCATTTTGTGAGCAACCTTACATGTGACAGTACATTGTTCAAGCTAAGTGAAATGTTTTTCCTTCTCCCTAATTATAGGCTTAAAAGGAGCTTATTCTTCTGCTGCAATTGAAGGTGCTACAAAGTTTCTATACCACTATACTGGTCACCTGAATGCAAGGTATGTTTTATGGGGAAAGTGCTTTTTCCGGAAGATATTTTATTTCATTTTGGCCAGCTAGAAGTTAGTTTATCTGGTAATGAGTAACAACAGTTGTTTGGGAGTTATTTAAACCTCGCAACTTTTTTTACGTTTTAACTTTAGGCGTGATAAGGTTCTGATGATATACATATGGCAGGACACTGACTCTATACTAGGTAAAAAAATTTGGGAATAATGAAGTATAGGGTTTCCTCAAAAGTTCATCAACACATATAGTATTTAGTTAATGTGCAACCCCAACCTTGCAACTTGTTAGAAGGTCCAGCCCGAAAGCTTAAGTAGTTAGCTAGAGGGAACGGATATCAGGCCAATGTGAACTTTGTAAGCAAGCGATGTGGGATACTTAAAGACCCTCTCTCATGTGCAAATTGAACTGGATATGGCACGTGGAATAGGTGTCTCATTCCTGAATAAATTTGGGGTGGAACATAACTCTGATCCAAAAGCTTAAGCCATTTGGTGGAAGATGATATTCATAGAAGACTAATATTAACTTGTAAACAAGCGAATTGGGACATTTAAACATAACGTTCACCATGTTTGCCTTGTTATGTGTAACATTTCCTAACAGCACACCTTTTGGTAGGACACCACACAGGATACTGACAAATGAATTTGGACAGAATGATGTCTAAGGTTTTTTCTGTAGCTTTTTGGCATACATTGTATTTTGGTTAGTGTGATGTAAGTTCAAGGCGTTTTCCTTGTAGGGATAGGACATTTTAATTGAGTTTGCTAAATGATTGTTTTTCATGTGCTCATGCATTTATGTACTCACTTACACAAACAAAAAATAGCATTTGAAACTCACTGCCAGATGATCGTGAGTTTGCTATTTCTTCCTTTCAAACTTCTACAAGAAAGGAAAAAGAAAAGCATGGTTTGACTTCTACCTCTATTTTCAAGAAAGCTTCTGAACTTAGTTGTTATTTTTCTGTTACTTGAGTTTAAATTCGGGAACTAGAAATAGTTCAAATGCTTAACTCATTCATAAGGCGGTTGCAGGACATGGATGGAATTTCTGAGGAATATATCTTCTCTTGCTAAGCAACAATCTTTTGGTAGAGCTGGATTGATGGCCCTATCTGAATGCATTGCTTCAGCAGCTCGTAGAATTGCAGTGAGTGAAAGGTGCAAATCAGAGTGTCCTGAAAATAGTTTCCTTGACAAGGATCAAGTGGAACACTCTGAAGAGGATTTGCCTCACTCTGATGGAGCAGACATTCTGGATGTTCTAAGATATGTTGTTGAAAGCTGCAAACAACATTTTAATCCGAATTATCGTCTTCAAGGTCGGAAATTGTTCAAATTAGTAATAGCATGTTGAACAGTTTTTTCGACTCTAGGAATCTAATGAAGTAAGTTCTGTTAACTCAGTTTGTGGGAAGATACTCGAAGCTGCTGCCTCAGTGGTGTGTTCCGGTGCTGTGCCTCTTGAGATGCTTCTACACTTTATTTCTACGTTTCCTCGGGAGTTCATTGATATTGGTGGTAAGTTGTATTGCACAGGCTGTGTTCTTTCCCTTGCTACATGTTGCTTTAGTCTGGGGTTTCCACTAATGGCTGAACACATCCATGTTTGATTCGATCTGAAAATAGTATATACATATACAGGTGGTGTTAGTTACCTTGTCGTCATCAAGTTGCCTTATCCAATGAGTTGGATATAAATCAATAGCAAATGCCCTGCAGACAATAACTGGGATATAAATAAACAGTGAATGGCTCTGGGGTGGTGAACATTGAAACAATAATAATTATTTTTAGTGTGGATAATCTAGTAGCTTTAGAGACCATATTGAGACAATAAGACATGGCCTTCTAAGAAAGAAATATTAAGTAGTTAGTTGATGATTCATGTGGAATTAACAATTATTTTATTTTCTATAAGTTAATTGTCTAAGAAAAAGAAGTAGAGATACAAGTTATTTGTGTGTGATGCATACATGTAGATCAATATATTGTCTAAATACCCATTCAAATTATTCGGGGAGTACTCTTAAGTAGTTTTTTCCTTAAAATTCAATTTTTAATGCTAACCATAGATGTACATAACTCTCTCTCTCTCACAGGTCCATTGCACATGATAATAAAAGAATGGCTATTGGGTTCTCCTAAGACAAAGATTTTAGATAGTCTTCTAGACTTCCCTAGAAGATTCATAAATTCTTGTCATTCTCTTGGTACCGCATTTACTTGTGATGATGAGGAACTTGCTGCCTGGGAATATGAAGCAAGACGGTGGGCTATGGTGCTTTTTCTTGTTGCAAATGATGAAAATCAGTTGGAGCCAGTATTGATGGTATGCCATATATTGCTGCTGCTATTGGATTCTAATGTTCTTTTTGGTAATTTCTATCAGTACTCGTGTAATTGCCATATGTTACTTTTGCTAGCTGCTATCACTTTCTTGTTGACTTACTTCCTGGTTGAATGATTTATGCCATACATTATCTTCTGCAGAATAGATGTGCTTTTGCATTGTCATGTTGCTCAGCTTTTGTGCTGATTGTTTAACTTATTTTGATGATATACTCACAGGCAATATTCTGACGAGGCTTTGCATTTATACGTAATGATATTGTAGTTTCGATATATATCATAGACTATTCTACTACCAGTCAGTTACTGATTTTGATCATTTTGCAAAACAAGTTCCTAATATTTACTTTTTTTGGGTTTTGCAGTTCATCAAAACTCATGGTATTGACATACATAACCAAAGCAATAATTCCAATTGGCTAGCTCTGAAGTATCTCATCCTTCTATTAAGCTTGGTTCTGGAGCTTCAGGAGTTGCAGGGAAAAACTGCTGAATTCAGCAGCAATTTTGGAGTAAAATCTACTCCTGTCCCTCTTGATACAGTGGGTCCATTGAATAATAGAGAGACTTTGGAGGAATATAAAAAGTTTCTCTGCTTTTTCCTTTCTATTCTGGTACTATTTCTGATCAAAATTCGATAGATATTTTTTGATTAAATAAGTCATTATAGTTCTATGATTCAAAGTATCATTTTCTACTCGATCCCTTTGAATTCCATATTTGAAGCTGTGATGGGATTTATTTAAAGAGAATCGATTCCATACATATCTTATGTATGCATAGTTGCCATATTGGATTTGAATAAGATTTTGGATTCATCTAAATTGATTAACTGCGTCCATTATGTTGTTGCTGGCAAATACCACTATATTGGGTTTTGGATCTTTCAAATCATTCTTATCGGAGATTTGGCCATTTTGTGTGATCCATCGATAAAAAGATTCATTCTCTTAATAAAAAAAGAGGAGGTAGAAACAATAAAGATTTCTTTTTCGATTCACTCCTGAAGTTAATATCTTATTCAAGAACTGTTTTTGACCCAATACATCAGAATCCATAGAAATGGAAAATCCCTTATGATACACCAGATTTGGCTTACTTATTGATAGAGTGAATTGATCAGTCATTTCTCGAGATTTCTGTTCTGATTCATAAACGAGTTATAACATGTATCCCCCTGCTCTGATCTTGTATTATGAAGCGGTGGCACAATACTCTTTTAGTTTCTTCGCCTTTGTGATAGATTCATAAATGATGGTGCTACAACTGAGACATTTTCTTCTTGTCATGCAGGAGGATTTGGTTGCATATGCTAAGGTGTCTTGTTCAATATTCTGGTCTAGCTGTGAGGTAGCGGACAAGGACCTGCCTGGTTCTGTGCGGGGAAAGCTTGGAGGTCCTAGTCAACGCCGCTTGTCATCTTCCATCACTACTGCAGTGCTGCAGGCTGTATAATCCTTTGCTCTCTTGAGTAACATTTTTTTACAGCCTAACTAACTCTAGTAATCCATGCACTATTACTTATATATGTGGAGAATTAACTCTTCAATGCAATCTAACTATGACTGTGCTAGAGTACATGAAAATATTTTCAAAGTTTTAACTTAAAAACTGGTGTACCTTTCACTAAAGAAGCACTCTCTGTCCTAATAGTTGTGAGAGTTTTTATGGAGGTACCTTTCTCACATTTTCTGTTTTGTATCTTTTCTTGTTTAACAGATAACATCTGTCAAGGCTGTTGCTTCTATCTCGTTGTGGTGTGCACAGATGAGGACAGAGGCTTCACTAAATATTTGTATTGACTTTCTGTGGGATTTTTTGCGGAGAACTTTATCAGCTTCAGCTTGTAATTCAATGGTATTAATTAAATTACTTGGTTTTTTCTGCTTTTAAAGCGTGATATCCACAATATTCTACATCTGTATCTGTCTCTACCCGCTTCAACATTACTGATACAATTTCCCCAGAATAGACTGGGGCAGAACTCTCTATTGCAGCTTATGAAGCCTTAGCTTCTGCTCTCAGAACATTGGTGTCGGTTTTCTCTCCCCATATTCTAAATATAATCTGGAGAAAGGATTTGACTCATGTACAGCTTTCTGAAGAGGAACAGCTTTTAGATTCCTTGGTTATTACTTTTCTACACAAGATAAATACAATTGTTGCTGTGGGATTTCTGACACGAACACGACGGGCAGTTTTGATAAATTGGAAGGTGAAGTTTTTTCATCAATGAAGTGACATTTTCTTATTAGTACTTAGAGTTTATTGATAAAGGTAGACAAAAGGATATAGATCACACATAAGAGTAGCTTAAAATGGCCACACTATGCCTTTTTCTTTTTTTCTATTTTGCTTTTGCAGATTTGGACATAATATTACATCCAAGTGAAAGTAGTGATAAGCAGTGAAACATTTTAATATTTATTTCTCGCCTTATATGTCTCTGTAGTCAGACAGCTCTTCGCTGGGGCATTCCTTAAGTTTGGTTCTAGTGCTACATTTTTAGGATTTTACATGCTGCAACATTTGATGTTCTATAATTGCTGACAATTTCAAAGTGAAAGTTTAATAAGTCTATCGAAAAAAAGTTTAATACTGATGGATTTCTTATTGATTTAGTGGCGGTGCCTAGAATCTCTGTTGTCAATGCCTTGTAATGCTTGTAAGGATGGAGTTCAAGTAAATGGACAGGAATGTTTCTTCTCAGATGATGCGCTCAGACGGATACTTGTTGACCTTGTTGAAAGGTAATTATCTAGAGTTTCTTGGCTATTGCCATAATGAGCTTTAAGCATAGGTGTATGTGTTGCTTTGATTCTTTGAACACACATGTCATAGGAAAATTGAAGTAGACTGGGCATATCTGAAGCTAATTCTGATATGGTAAACTGAGAAAGGGAAAAGGAAACAAAAGTTTTCAGTTGGTTTAATCGGTTCTTCTTGTTCTCTTCCTATGTTTTTCCAGACATCCTGGTCTTGGACTAAGCAGGCTTGGAAAGTCTTATGACTGACATTTTCTTTACCTAAAATTTCATGTTTGTCTTTCTATTATCCCACTATTAACAAATAATATACACACATGTTAATTCCAAAGCTAGTTGTTGATTGAGAATTTCTTTATAGTGGAGTGTCATCCCCAGCTTCTCACCGGTTAGACCTTTTAAATTAATTGACATGAACCTGTGGTTACTGGCAATTGCGAACTCAAAATGAGATGGTTATGTCCCTTTTCCGTTGTTTGTAACTCCCGGGATAGAAGTTATATGATGAATCTTTTCTGAACTTTATTTTTCCTTTTCATTTATTGAACCCTCTAAATGATCTTGCAGTCTTGAAAATGCTGCTGAAGATTCTGTTCTACCTATGCTAAGGTCACTCAGACTGGTTTTGGGGTTGTTTGCTTCCAGTAGATTGGATTCAGCTGTTTCCCCATCTGTTGGTGTGGATACCCAGGTTCCAGTTCTTTAACTTTTGCAGCAAGTTAGCTATAGTTGTTATATTTTTGGTTTGAATTATCGTGTTCGGTGATTTAGAGTTAGTTTGCTGTTTAATTCGAAAGCTTTTTCTAGGTCCTATTGTGTTTGCTGAAATATAAGTACTTTTGGCCATTTTTTTCCACCGAAAAAGACATTACCTGCTGTTATGCCTTTCTGTTAGATCAATACTGGAAAAACACAAACTCTTATGAGCAACTTTTCTGGTATTACTATTGATTTATTTTGATGATTGCTGAGTGTAAGTAATTGAAGTTACTGGTCAAATCGCAACAGATGGTAATGCCTTGTGAGTTCTAGAAAGAATAAGAGAAGATTAATCTGAAATCTATTCTATCCAGACCTTTTTGTTTGCTAGGGGTTTACTGTTCATGCTGATGGGCAGATTAACCTGGGCAGCTCCTAGCCTACCACCATACTTTAGGTTTGCCTGAGTGTGGTCCCCCCCCCCCCAACCTCTCTTTTCCTTTTCTTCTGCCACGGCGGGTGCATGTGTGTTGGAGAGAGGAAGGGAAAGCAGAGAAGGAAAGAAAAGAGGGGGGCGCGCGATCGAGCATCAAATGAATTTCCTTGATTTATTCTTTCTTTCATGATTTTCTCTTATTGTGCAGATGATGTGGCAGTTGGTTCGATCTTCATGGGTGTTGCATGTCAACTGCAACAAGAGGAGGGTTGCAGCTATTTCTGCACTTTTATCATCTGTTCTGCATCCTTCTTTGTTCAAGGACAAGAAAATGCATGTGACAGAGAGTGGATGTGGGCCTCTCAAATGGGTCTGTTCTCTCTCTCTCTCTCTTCTCCTCCCCGCCCCCGGCATGGTGTGCTTCTTGCTGCTGATTAATGGTTTTGCTACGGTCCTTGCATTTTACCAGTTTGTGGAAATGGTTCTTGAGGAAGGCACGAAAAGTCCACGGACCATTCGTCTGGCAGCATTGCATTTAACAGGAGTTTGGCTTTCAAATCCTACAACCTTAAAGTATTACATTAAGGAACTGAAACTTCTAACGCTCCATGGTTCTGGTTTGTCACTCTCTCATGAAGTCTAAGTCTTTTTTTCTTGGGACACTTTCATGAATCATGAATCTGTTCAAAATAGCCCTTTGTTTATTGTATGTGAGGTCAGATATCCTTTTTGATATATGGTTCGTTTTCTTTTTCCCCAGTTGCATTTGACGAGGATTTTGAATCTGAAATGACTGAGAATAATGATGCCAAGCTTGAAGTGTCCTTATTGGCAAAGAGTCCTGACGCTGAGTTGACTGAAGTAAGTTGTATACTTTTTGGTGCAGATGAAGAGAGGAGTTAGATCACTGTTTCTTTCATTTCATTAAAAAATCTAGGAAAGGGACGAGCCGACTTTTGGTCCTCTCTAACTTATGGTGTTTTTTTTTTTTTTTGGTCCTACAACCTCTCCTTTTGCAATAAAGCCCTTAATTTGCAGGGTTTTTACAATAAAGTCCTTCCACACCAATGCTGTTAATACGCTGAAGTGGCTGGCTGGCTGCTAGCATTTATATATATATATATATATATGTTTTTTTTTTTAAAGAAACTAGGATTTGACTGGCTAGCTGGCTGCTAACATGAAGATTTATCAAAAGAAATTACTTTTTACTTCATATCTGGTTGTGCTTTAAGTGGTCGAATTGCATAAAATCAGCAATCCAAACTCTGAAAAGTATGATGGAATGGATGGTGAAGGCGTTGTTTGTTTGCCTTGCAATGCCAGGTGTGAACACTTATCTGGCAAATTTCGTTGTCTTTTAGGCTTTTATAAATACAGAATTGTATGCTCGTGTTTCTGTTGCTGTCCTCTTCTGCGAACTCGCTGACATGGCCGAAAAGGAAAAGGTTGGATCTACGGAGGAGAATACCAATTGTCATGCTGCTCTCGATGCTGGCAAATTATTTCTGCTAGAGCTCCTTGATGCAGTGGTATTAATTACTTTTTAAGCCTCCTAAGTTGTTGCTTTGCCTTCGTTACTTTTTAATGGACAGCATTTGCCCTGATTGGTTCTCAATAAAGTTCGAACTGTGACTTTTTCAACCATTTTTTCGCCATCAGTTTTTAATTCCACTGGCTGGTGGATTCATAATTTCACAATGACTGTTCAACTTGACAACGCCATATATCAGACTTCATTCAAGCAATCAATTGTTCTTTCTTAATTCTGCTATATACTGCCAGTAGGTTACAGCTCATGGATCTCTGTTCATTTACTTTGGTTCCATTGGTAGAAAATGTCTAGCTCATGTAAGCTTTTTTAGTAGTTTTTTTCTTTACCAAGTTATGATACTTCTTATCTCTATCGGACGGTAATGCTGGCGTTCCCTTTCTCTTTAAACTTGTCATGGTAGTGTGTACATTTAGTGCCTCCTGGTACTTGGTGTGCGCGTCCACATGGGTGAGTGCACACCTAGTACACAAACTTGTAGATGTGTGTTCATGTGCGTCTAGATATAGATCTCCACAGGTCTATATATACAGTTCTCTACTATTATGCTCGTGTGGTGTAGAAATTTGCCCTAGATTGATAAATTTAAATTTAGATTGATTGAGACGTAGATATCACTAATGTGCAGAGTCTCTATAGAGATAGACAATTTGTTAGATGGATAGATGGAAATACAAACACATATAAAATAAGACACGTCCATGTACATGCGAGAATTCGGCTAGTGCCTTGGTTTGGTGCTTATTAATGCAGAGATCACTTTCCAAATCCATAGCAATTGAATTCTCAGATCAGTATACTGTTCTTCCCATTCAGGATTTATATGGTAGCTGCAACTATGGAATCATAGTAATTGTGGGAAATTCTCGTTGGTTTGTTCTCCACAAGTATTTGTAGACTTCAAACTTCATACCATTCAAGAATGCCTGCTTTGGGAAGGACTATTAACTAAGTATAACTTATGTATTATTGTGGTCTTTTATTAGTGACTATTGACAATAGTCTTTTTTTCCTCATTCAATTCAGACATTCTTTTGCTTATATTGTACTTTCCAAAACCTCACATTCATTTTGCTGCTTTCTGTGATAGGTGAATGAGAAGGATCTTGCAAAGGAGCTGTATAAGAAGTATAGTGCGGTGTGCTTTGCTATCCCTTTCTCTTGTTTCAGAAAAACATTGGCTGTGGAAATCTGCTGATTTAAGAATCTTAAGCTAATAGCCATCTAAAAAATTTTGATAAGAAAATTTGAGTTTTACTACTGGCAGTACTATTGCTGCTTTCATTCGAGGAGGTACTTATGTTGCAAGTCAGAAACATATTTAAAAGGTTTCCTTTATAATCGTGCTCAACAACCTTTTCATAGTTGTCGAGAAGTACTGTTGAATAGTTATTCTCCTTTTGCATCTAGTGGCGAATGAAAGACTTGCATTCCATGTGATCTAATATGTGTTGATAATTGAATATTCAATGGGGCCAACATTTCATCCTTTTTTCTGCCCTGGATCATGTTGATTAATTTGGATTTTTCCTCTTATTTTGACCCTTGGTTTTTCTGAGCAGATTCATAGGCGCAAAATACGTGCTTGGCAGATGATATGTGCCTTGACTAGATTTGTCAGTCAAGATATAGTGGGGCAAGTTACAGGAAGTTTGCACATATGCCTACATGTAAGTACATGTCCATGTAGTGGTAATGTTAGAAAGTCTGATACGCATGCCTCATAGCACTTGGCCAATTGTGTTGACTTAAAACCCTTTTATCATTATTCCCATCCTATGTGTTGGTGCCAGCTAGTAAGGGCCAGCTAAATAGAAGCAACCCATACTATATACTCAATCTCTTCATTGGTTTGATTCAAGCCTGTGCTTTACAACAATACATTTTTTATGCTCATTTCCCTGCACAACTCGTCCATAAAAGTTTGGTGTATGAGTTATATCGGTACTTGGGTACTAGTTGATGAATCACTTGACAACTCCTGAACTATGGCAACCAAGTCTTCTTCCACTAAATGTATTGTTTAGGTGTTTTTTTTTTTAAAAGTAAAACGCATGCTTCTCTGTTCAAGTGCCAATTGAACATGCAAAACAGCTTCATTTTCTTCTGTACAATTGGAAACTATCCTTAAAGGGTTCGCTTTGTTCTATTTTCATACCTAAGATAATATTCATTAAAAAAATATGTTTTAGCACAAAAGTCTCTAAATTTTAATGAATCCTCTTTGCTGAACTCTCTGCATAATATCTGTTGGCTAGACGTCAACCTGCCTGCCTACTACCTGAGCCAAGTACTGCGGCTTGTCTCCTTATTCTTCAGCAGTCATTTACCCATTAGAAATAGATTTCTTAACTCCTGGGAGGAGAAATAAGCAGCAACCAATGATCGGAGAATTTTGGTTTCCCACTTCTTCAACCTGTCCGTCAGAAATCAAGTCCTCTTGCATCTGCATCTGTACTGTGTCTCTTAACACTTATTCTTGTTGTTGTTCCAGAGTTCAAGAGTGATCTGTTCTTATTTCTTGCAGCGTAACAATCTACCTGCGGTTCGCCAGTACCTAGAGACATTTGCTATTAATGTTTACCTGAAGTTCCCATCCCTGGTGAGGACCTTTTACTGGTCTTAATTAAATTTTTTTACAAATTTCACATGTAAGGTTTTTTTTTTTTTTTTTGGCTGAGTGAAAATCATTTTGTTTCATGATAGTGATATTGGATATACTTCAGCTCAGATACTGAAATTTTCTTCTCGATTGAATGTCTTTAATAATATAATTTCATCAGAGGAAAGGAGGGGGGTGTTTGAATTTGAAGATGACCTCGACTTTATTGTTAGGAGAAATATCTTCTACTAACATGACCACCTTGTAATGCTATTTTGATGTTGCTTGTTGGCCTCTTACTCTTTCTAGCTCCATTTGTCTTTCCAATTTATTACCAAAAAGTGAACCAATGGCCACTTGGTAATAGGATTACACATTTATATCAAATTTCCGAAGACGTGGTTTTGTGGTACTGGCCTTGTGTATACCAACTTGCGCATAAAATAAGCAACAGAAAAATTACATGCTCCGTGAACGTTCAACTGCATTCCATTGAGAAATAAGAAATATGCATGGGTTGAAGATAAATATCTTGGAAAGTCTATGTACATTTGATCCTCTAGTGGTTCTTTTCTTTCTGTGGGCTTGCTTTTAGGCCAAAGATTAAAGAAACCTCTATTGATAGTGGCACCGGAAGTCAATTAAATGAACCATTACTTTGTGTTCTGGAGGTGCATTGGAGACTGAGTTTAAATTTTATGTCAGAAGTGATTGATGCGGCTATTGATAAGTTGACTGGGAGTATTACTTTAAATTTATCATCGAAGCCAAGTACGAAGTCCATTTTGCAACACTTTGTATTGTCGCAACTTTTCTCTTGCATTTTAGTTTAAGAGCCTCTGGTGGCTATAATCTTCTTTGTTTTTACACATACAAGTCAGTTCTATGTACACAGAGCTATCCTTTAAATTGGTACTTGTACCTAATTACAGGTGAGGGAGCAATTGGTTCCTATTTTACGAGACCACAATGCAAGGCCTCAGGTAAATGATGTGATATGATGTTTTATAGTGAGAATATGGTAACACTGATTGACAATACACCTTCAATGTCACAGAAGCGACTCACTTATCTTTAACCTTTGGTGGCATCATATTGAATAAAGTCAGCTGAAATAGTTTCTTTAGAACTTTCTTCTCTTAGTGTATTGTGGTTTTATTAAGTTTGCATTCTAGTAGTTTGTATTATATTTGCTCATCTATGTCTGAAAGTGATCCACCCTTCTTAGAAATGCTGCATTTTTGTATTTCCTTTTGCTCCCTTCATTGTTTGTATAAAAAGAGCAAAGAGCAATGCATGTTCTGTGGTACATCTTTCATCTAATAATATCCCTTTTATGTTAACCTCATAATCTGAAGAAATCACTGCCACTTGCAGTGAAAATTTTAATGAGATGGGATATTTAGATAATATTACTGACAGAAGGTTGAGGAAATTGCTTGTTGATTTCCATAAAGCTAGCAAAGGATGAAGATTACTTTCAAACATATGCAGAAGTTGAGCACTTGATAGAAGATTATGCTACAGCAGGCAAAGCAAATGCTGATACAGTTCTTTTGAGGAAATTAGCTTTTGCCCATGGAATTAGATTATTCAATCTTGGAGTGGAAGATCAAATTAAGTCCAAGCAGCAAGGCAATAGTGCTTTGATACAACACCAACTGGCTTATTTGTCAGCACAATGAAAATTACATACATAAGCAAAGCATCCATTCATTATCTGGATCAGGATTTCCTTTTGTCGAATCACTCATATTTCACCAATGTGTCCCTCTTTCATATGCATATCAAAGGATGCATTGGAGCTGTTGTTTTCTTTGTCAGTAAAAATCTTAATATATGAAATCAAATTCTTTACCATAACCTCCTTTTGTCTGAAACTATCAAATAGAACCATATTATCAACTAGAACCTCGACTTCTAAGGACAATTGTCCCATTAAACAAAAAATCTTTGCGGATATCTCCCCAAGGATAACAAAAAGGGAAGAAGACGGGAGAAATACTAGGATGACTCTGTGTAGGCTTTCCATCGGGCAGTAGATGCATAGGGTGAAAGATGGCACTTGTTTGATTTTAGTAGTCAAAAGTAGGTTTTTAATACTTTCATCGCCATAACAACATGAAATAATTATTTTCTTTTTCCCAGAAAAAGGCTTGGGTTCGTCTATTTTGTGGAAAATGAATGATTTGAAAAGCATCTGCCAAATGCTTAGAAAAATTAGTCAATGGAAAATGTTTTCATTATCAACACAATCTATGCCTAAACATTTTCTTGATGATGTAAATATTTTGCATTCATTCATTTTTGTAAGTAATACAGGCAATCGTTTTTAGGAAAATGTTTTACAAAGCGGTGATTTTGCACAAAACAAGCGCATTAAGTTTATGAACCTTTTTAACAGCTCTATATATCAGATGGGATGTGTTTTTGGGTATTCCTTGCTGCAATTCTCTTTGGATATGAATAAATCCAAGCATACATTAGTCAATTAATGCCATCTCATCTATTGCAGGCACTTTCTTCGTATGTATTTATAGCAGCTAATATCCTTCTACACACATCTAACGATGTTCGACTCAGGCATTTGGAAGATTTACTTCCTCCTATAATTCCATTGTTGACCTCACATCATCACAGTTTACGCGGATTTACTCAGGTGAAGCAGATGAAGTTTTCTTTTATGTTAACCTTACCACTATTTACATGAAGTGCATGATTGACTTGTTGGAAATTTCGCACAGTTGTTGGTGTATAAAGTTCTACAAAAGTTGTTTCCTCCTACTGGTCATGGAGTCTCTGAGTACGTCCCTCTAGAGAAAAAATGCTTTATGGATTTGCAAGAGTACCTGACCAACAATCAAGATTGTGCACGGTATGACATTGCTTTGTACTAGTGTATTTTTTTCTTTTGAAAATTCAGCTATGGATTTCTATATGTGATGTTTCCGAAGTTGACACAAAAATCTGTCATTATGATTACATGGATTTCATGCTATGATGAACTCAGTCATATAATATGTTCAGAAGGATAATTTATCTTTAAATGTGTAATATATGTTGTGAAAAGCTGCTCAATGTAATATTGATTTGTTGCTTCTTCAGTTTACGATCATCAATGGAAGGATATCTTGATGCCTATGATCCCAAAGTTTCAGCCACTCCTTCTGGAATTTTGTCAATCGGGTTGAGGTGAGTCTCTCTTTCTTGAAGTTCATTGATAGAATCTTTCACAGGGTTTCTTGCATAATTAACTGATTCAAATGTATGATAAATAAGTAAAACTTCATTCATGTGTTTAACTGTAAGTCATAAGTGATTTTACTAAGAGTTAAGGTATCTTGCTTTGTTTGTTGATATAGTTGTGATTGTTTCAGGAACTTGAATTTGAATGTGTTCCTACGTCCCTCATGGAGCAAGTGCTTGACTTTTTGAATGTACGTGCCTATTTTAGCTTTTCTAAAAGGAAAATCAGGATATTGCTATACTTGTGTCCCATCCGGCAACTATAGTCATGAAAATATGCAGGATGTCCGGGGAGATCTGAGATGTTCCATGGCAAAAGATTTGGTTGCCATAAAAAACGAGAGCTTACGTATTGATGAAGATAGCAACCGTCAGGAAGTATCATCTAGCACCAACAATGAACCTTTTCTTGGCCAGCCACCTGGAGATGCTTTAACGAACTTCCAGAAAAAATTTACACTTGCCAAACATGAGAAACAAGACTCTTTGTTGAGCTCGTTCTTGGGCCTTGATGAGACGAACAAACTTCTTTCAGGTAAAGTCCAAATATAAAAGGCTGATACTTAAACTCTTGTCATAATGCAACAGTATCAAAATGTCAGTATTATTTAAGATATTACTCTTTGGCAAGTTCTCCTACATTTTGAACATGGAGTCCTAAAGTTTCTTAGCTCATTTGCACATGAGAAAAGGTGTTAAAAGGGCGCGAATGATAACTATTCTGTTCCAAAAATCAATTTCTAGTTAGAAATTGGCTTTTCTAATTCTATCCTTAGATGCGTTTCTGAGCAAAAATACGCGTTTGATAATGATATAAAATTTCTGTTCCTCGAATAGAAATTCGTTTAATAATGACAAAATTTCTCCCTCCCAAGTGGCGGTGGGAAGCAGCCAACGGCTAGCGGATAGGGACCGATAGGCATGTGGCGATGAGGATCCAGCAGCCGGCGTCTGGAGACTGGTGGCTGGCTTCCGGATAGGCGAGTGGTAGTGGTAGTGGGCGACCGTCGGACGGCGGGTGGGTGGTGGGTGGTGATGAAAGTGAACGATAAGAAGAGTTTTTATTTCTTATTTTTGTTCTAAAAATAGAAAAGTTAAAAATTTTAACTTTTGATTTCTGTTCCAAACTTATTTTTGGAGTAAAAATTTGTTCTAAAAATAGAAAAAGGAAATTGTGTTAGCAAACTGATTTATGTATCAAACATATTCCCGGGAAAAATAGAAAAATAGAATGGTTATCATGCACGCCCAAAGTATCCTATGTCACTTACTGACATAATTTTCTGCGTCTTATATTCATATCATTGCCCTTCACCATATAGGTTAAACTTTTGGGTTGGATTTTCAGACAAAATTGTTACACTTAATATGTATCTAGTCTTCTAAACGAGCCAAGAACTTCATACCTTTTGTTATTGTCCCACACCGTCTTCTTGGTTTGCCTGTTCCTTTGAACCTGAGTTTCCGTTCTATAATTCCTCTTCCCAATGGACCATCTCAAAAAGAATGTAATGAAAAGTACGGATTGGAAAATTGTGGCGCCTTCAGGTACTTCCACTTGAAGGTGACACTTATTCGGTACTTTTCTTCTAACTGGCATCATTATTATGCGAGTTCCTTTGTTGCCCTGCTGACAAAACATGTCAACTTTTGCTTTGGATTGTCTAATTCCATTTCATCTATTGATATTGGAACTTCAGTAACTTGTTCCGTATCCAGCAGAAATGGAGCAAGAGGATCACCTTGTCAATCATATGTTCCGCACACGCATTGAGACCATGGACAAAATCAGAGCTAGCAGACAAAATATCATACTTGTAGCATCTTTGCTTGATCGCATACCAAATCTTGCTGGGTTGGCACGGACATGTGAGGTTAGTTATACATGTCAGCGATATAATATCTTCATTATGTTGAATACAGAGGGCTATTTTCTGGAAGTCCATGTTTCCTTAACTGATAAATTTTTTGTTCAGGTGTTTAAGGCTTCTGGATTGGCCATTGCAGATACTAATATCATACGTGATAAGCAGTTCCAACTCATCAGGTTTTGACTGTAGTTTGCTACTATCTATTTCACAATTCTGCGAGGGCAGTATTTTAAGTAGGACGGTATTTTAAGTCACGTTTGATTGTTTACTAACATCTTTTGATTGTCAGATAAAAGTGAAATGGCATTAGTCATCCCCCTACTTTTGCCCAAAATTCAAAACGATCCCTCTACTTTTTTTGTTCCAAAATGGTCTCTGTATATTCTAGAATTTGCTACTGTTTGTCCTTGCGCCTTTCCGATCGCAGATTTTGCTGATATGCCTTAACGGCCTTAAAATTGCTAACATAGACTTTTTATTGGGGGAAAAAAAAGCTGACCAGGTTTTTGTGGACTCTTTTGTACTTTTCTAATATTTTTGCATTTTGCAAAATTCTCCCTCTCACTATCTCTAACCTTGCCTGCAAAAAAATTAAGGAATGGGAGCTGCATGTCCTTGGCAGCACTAACAGCGCCACTGCTGTTGGCATCTCCTGCCACCACCATGATGGAGTCACCTGAGCACATCAGAGTGGTGATGCCAGCTTTTAAGCTTTGCCCTCTGTTTTCTCCATCACAGTGATGGAGTCACCTGAGCACATCACAGTAGAGGGAAAACTAGTGACATTTCACCTGGATAAACACTCACAATGCATTATGGAAGACCGTATTGCAAGTTTGCACATGCCCCATGGATAAAAGAGCATTATAACTTTATGTCCACTAAATAAAATCAAATGTCTCGTTTTATTTTCATTGTTAAGCTTTGCACTGAGACTATATGCTCAAAGTGCTTGTACATTGTCAGACCTCTAGAATCTCCAAGCTATAGCATGTTTTACTGGTCCTTTAATAAGCTTAGTCTGCAACGTGGCTTTTGATCAGTGTCAATCTTCTTATTGTCCTCCACCTCTCATCTTTTAGTACATCTTATGCTAGTCAAATTGATAAAACTTTTGGCAGAAAAAAAGAATAAGAAGCTCTGCATTCAGAAATGGGTTCCTGATTGTATTTTTCCCAAATGATACTATTAAATAATGCTCTATACTATGTGCTCCCCAACTGATCTAGTTCTGACTTAAGTCTTGTGTACATCACTAGTCCTAGTGCAGTGCTACCTTCCCCTTTATGTGCCTATAGAGCATAAGAAAAAGGGTTCACCATGCATAGGAAGCCTTAATAGTCATATCAAAATTAGAATGTCACTATGCCATGAAGAGTTAAATGAACCTGTCCTTTTTTCCATCCATGGAAGGTAGTCCTTAGATAAGAGTCCAAGAGACTCATGTGGCCGTGGTGTGAATTGTGATTTGGATCATGGTGCATGACACAACTATATATAAGCTTGATGTACATGCTTATCGAGCATCTGTAAAACGTTTCCTGTAAATGCTTTTCACTATATGACCATTGTCTTTTCTCTTCAGTGTCACTGCAGAGAAGTGGGTACCTATCATAGAAGTCCCCGTAAGAAGTTTGAAAGGTTTCTTGGACAAGAAAAAGCGAGAAGGCTTCTCCATCTTGGGACTAGAACAAACAGCAAATAGTGTCCCTCTTGATCAGTATGCTTTCCCCGCAAACACGGTAAGTTGAAACTGAGGGATTCACTTAAAATTTTCTAGAAAACTAGTACACTGTACAAAGGAAGGAGAAAGCCATTGAATCTTTTTATTAGAAGTCATGAAATTGTATCTTTCTTTAGATCCTGTCACATTGAATGCTGAAGAAACTTCTCAGGAAGGGAAAAAGAATATGAAATGAAGGGAACAAAGGCTGGATATTGTCACTTGTAGAAGATAGACGAAGTATTTTTTTTTCTCAACGAAATGAAGATATCTTCCTTCTTTTTTTTTTTTAAACTTTTGCACTATTAAGCCAGTTTATGTTCTGTAAAGAGATTTTCAGTTTCACAATGCTTATTTGATTATTTCCAGGTCCTTGTCCTAGGCCGTGAAAAAGAGGGCATACCAGTGGATATTATTCATATTCTGGACGCTTGCATTGAAATTCCCCAGTTGGGAGTTGTTAGATCACTTAATGTTCACGTTAGTGGCGCCATTGCCCTTTGGGAGTACACTAGACAGCAGAGATCTAAATAGCTCCTTTGTATGTGTGTGTGATATGTCCCACAAGTGCACAAAGGTTCTGGATGGTGCCAGCTCTGGTTCAATGTAATGCATGGAGTTTTGCAAATTAGACAACCGAAATTCGTTTTAAGATTTTGTTGTAATTTAATTTGATATCCCGTGTACTTTGGGTTAAAAGAGAAGGAGAGTTGAGTCATGTACACCATTCCAGGAACATTGGCAATGTAAAGGATGGAAGAAAAGGCCAAAAGGCCAACATTTTTTTTATGTAATAACAATTTATTTAAGCCTGGTCGTTTTCTTCTGTGTTTAAGACAGTAATGCAGATTTTAATAGGAATAAATTTTCTATTTCCTTCCCCTTCAAACATCTGTGCATGCTCATTCAGGAGTGAGAGAGAGAGAGAGAGAGAGATTCACTTGGATTGTTTTTGGTACGGCTTGTGTCTTTGATTCGGAATAGTTCCGTTCCTTGTCAGGTATCTTATGTTTAACATAACTATTTAAGTTTATGCACTAGTTCTTTTGATAGTATTAATCTCCTGTTTGTTTCAGCATTCTACTTTGTCCTTTTTGGTTCTCTTTTTTCCCCATGTTGCACTACCAATCTGATCATCACAACCCAAGTAATTTTCACAACCAACCATAGTATCCCTATTCCCGGAAACTGCATTGCGTATGGTACCTTCATGGTCACAAGACAATCACAGGCTCAGACGTCTTTAATAGGCTTATACAAGGTCATCGGTTCTTTCAAATAATCCTCACTTCACTTTACAGGTTGTCATTCTTCCACTCAGATTCATAGTAGTGCTACCTGCCTTAGATGTTTGATGCCTTCTGCAGAGGATCAAACTGTTCCAATTGTAAATGAAGTTGCTGATCAAGAGATGCAAGACTGAGTAATCTCCACCAAAGACAGTTTTCACCACAAGAAAGAGGATGTGCTACTTAGTCATGGTGTTTGTGATTTAAAACCAGCTGTAAACAGGAACTAGAAATTGCCACTAAATTGCTTATAACACCTTCTTCCCCCAAAAAGATTCATCGATTCTGAATGTTATACTGCAACATATTCAAACACGCAATAGATGGTAAAAACATTCTACCGCAAAAATGCCAAGTCATCTTGAGACGCTCTCTTCTGGTAACAACCATGGATTTTTCACTAGCCATTCTTTGAAC
This sequence comes from Eucalyptus marginata, assembly GCA_014182565.1. Lineage (NCBI taxonomy): Eukaryota > Viridiplantae > Streptophyta > Magnoliopsida > Myrtales > Myrtaceae > Eucalyptus > Eucalyptus marginata. Next base: position 2,783,380 of record CM024589.1, read on the forward strand.
TGCCAGAGTTATCATCCTGCCATGTAGCTTGCCATTGCTTGTCGTAGAAGGTTGTTTCCTCAATAAGCTTCTTTATGGTGTCGATGTCCTCATTCTTTCTTATTACCAGAACTCCTACTACAGCTATGAATAAGAGAGTCTTACAAAAGAAGTTTCCCATTTGGTCAACCAGGCCGACTCCGGTCAAGCTATCCACCAAATAAGCCATGAAGAATCCTATCATTGCTGCCCGACCTGTACAAAGGATTAGAAATGAAAGAATGAGCTTGTTTAACATAAGCAGATGGGGTACATATAGTGCATTTCTAAAAAGATCAGGAACATGCCATTGAGTAGTTCAGCCTCGGGGAGATGGAACCTCTTCATCCAAGCCCACCATGGAATGATAGAGGTGTCAAAAACTACAGGGTCATCATTACTGGATGACTCGGGGTTGTCTTCAAGCCATTTTCTCCTCCTAACCTCTGAAAGTATACACAACAACCATTCAGAAAAATGAGAGATTCAATACAATATAATAACTACAAACAACTGGATTAAGTGATATATTCTACAAAGCTTGTTCAGATGGTCACCAAACATCATGGAGGCCTAGCGAATAGAAATGACAAGTATGATGCATGAAACAGCTTCATCTCCATGGAGTACTGAAGTGTTAGGTCAAAATAACAAGTCTATCTTACTGGGGAATCATACAGAACAAAGCTTGTTTAATAGACAGGAAACTCTAGCTTGCCTCTATGACCAGTTACCACAAAAAACAGTGCAGACGATGGTCTCCTTAATTGCTGAGGAACAAAGTTTCGTGGTATAAGACTATTTTTCAGAAGATAATCCTCGTGGATACCACACGTTTGTGTCCTTGCCAGTAATCTTCGTTCATAATTCTGAATAAAACACGTTGGCTGGTTTTTCATAGTGAACTGAAGTAGGCCAAGTTTGTTCCCTCTTGACATGAGTATTTATTAGTTCCTCAACCCATATCTAGGTGCACCATCAGCAAATAAGAAAGTTTCTACAATCTCAAAGTAAGATAAAGATGCTGAGCATTGTCCATGCTGTTACTCTGTTAAAATAGGGGCTTTAGCAAGAAATATGATGTAGTAGATGTTTCCATGGGCCATGTTAACAACAGTGGGGGGAAAAAAAAAGCCCCATCAGAATGTGCAAAGTTCACATTTTCTGCCAATTATCAGGAGATTAGCAAATTTGAAGCCTTCAACTTTAGCCTGCTTTGCAATTTGACAAACTTCAAGATAACATGTGGTAGCCGTTATTTAACAGTCATAAATTTGAAGAATAAAGTCTAGCACCACTGAATTTCAAGACTACGCCATTTCCTACAGCTGCAACTTATATGGCAAAGCTATTTTTCCCCCTGAAATCTCAAGCTCGTGAAATAGAGTAACAGAGCAAACATTCCAATTCACAGAGACGCACCATGTATGTCTGAGTTATTACTCACTTCTTGAGACTAAGCATTAACCTGAAAAACCAACCTACTTGCTCGATCACTAATTCAACTTAACCACATCCTCACTCCCTCCAAGTAACACAAACCTTTCGAGCTAATTGAACTAGTGGGTCATTCGCTCAACATACTCCAGACATCAGCCCGACAGACTCGGCATAATCATATCAAATCAGACAAATTTAAGCAAATACAGCCAAAAGGAAAGGACCGATCAACCCACCAGCATCGATGACAGCATCCCAAACAGTGGAGCCATCCTTCTGAAACTGCTTCAAATCCCAAGTCCCACCGACCCATCTCGAGTCCTTGAAACTGGCGACCGCCACAGCTCCCTCCTCAGAAGCAGAGGCCACAGACCCATTTTCTCTCTCCGGCTCCGCGGCCACCTTGGGCTCCCCCTCCTCCTCCACGGCCACGGCCGACGACGGGACGACCCCGGCCCCATTGTCGGAGGAAGCGTTGACGGCGAAAAAGGCGGGGCCTTTGGGCATGAGGGAGGGGGAGGGCTTGTGGGTGAGGCGGGGTTTGGGGAGGGAGCGAGGGGAGGAGAGGAGGGTCCTGAGGTTGGGCGCGGGAGGGGAGAACAAGGCCATGGAAATGGACATCTTGGGCGGTGCTGCTCTTCTTCTGGTGGCTGCTGCTTTCCCTACAGTCTCAGGAACAAGGAGAGAGACAGAGAAGAAGAAGAAGAGGAGGAAAGGGAAGAGCGAGAGGACATGGCATGGGAAAGCGCGATGAGTTTTGAGCTGCCAGCAATCCTCAGCCTCTCATAGGACAGTGCTTCTTCTCTGCAGTTTGTACTCTAGCTTGGACAGTAGCGGTCTCAAGTTGTGAGAGGATATGTAAAGCATATTATTACTCCAAAAACTCGTGTGAACTGATGTTGTGGTCTTTTTTCAATTCTCAATTCTGGTGCAATGTACTTGTCCTTTTTAGTTTTGGCAAATCACATGGCTTGGTGTCGCGCATTGAATATTGTTCTTGGCCAGATTAAGCTATGACCTTCTTGTGTTTGTCGATTTCGCGTGCTTCTTGATCCGGTTAGCACCAATCACCTAGAGAAGGTGACTAAGTGATAATAGAAAATCTTTATAAATTGATGCGGAATGGAACAAGTCAAGATAAAAGTCCGATTAGGTATCATAATTTGATATTTTAAGAGAAAACATGAGTGCGTAATGGACTATAACAATAGATAATAAGAGATTAGGGCAAAAAGAAGTTGCACACAAAGTTTATGATGATTCGGTTTAGGTCAAACTTATGTATATTTTTTTGCAATGACAGCTTACTAGCTGGATTACACTAAATGATGAACAAGAGATTAACATTCAGTGATAAATCAAATTATTTCGCTAAATCACTCTTTTTGTATTTCTCTCGCAACCACAAAAGTTTGGCTTTCGAAAAATAAGTGTATGATCAACGTACGCTCAAACTTTGGAATTTTAGATTTTATGCCTCATCTCTTGCTTGCGTGTCTACACGTTGGTCTCTTTATATACTCATCCACTTCCAAATTCTCGGTTGGATACTCTTTTTTCCATTTTGATCAATGGACGGAATTGTATTAAAAAGATTTAGTTACCATCGAATGAAGAAGGTGATTCCCATTTGATTCTAGTCGCCAATACTGCCAAAGTCTTACTTTCCATAAGAAGAAAAATGTTGGGCCTCCTCTTGTCTCGCTATCTCCCACTAAAAGGCCTTACCCGGCCCAAAACACAACCTCTCCGGGGTCGGATCATGACCCGAATAGCGAACTTCGGGGCTCCGAATCGCCGATATCCTCTCTCTCCCTCCTTCTCTCCCTCCGCCACTTCGAGAGAAAGAGCTGTCTGCAATGGAAGTAGCCACCGCGTCTTCGAGCTTCGCGCTCCACTGGCGCACGTTAGCGCCGGCGGCTTCTTCCACTTCGCTAAGGGCTTGTAAGACCTCGGTTTCTCCCGCTGCCAGAGTTTCTCTCTCCACCGGCTTCCTCCCCTCCTCCTCCGCCGCCGCCGGCAGCGTCTCCGGCGAGTTCTCAGGCGCCAAAATCCGGCCCAAGTCCCTCTCGCCGGCTTCCAATCCCGGGTCCAGAGGCAAACGGGGCGTCGTCACCATGGTAGTCCCTCCGACCCGCCGCCTTCGCCGTCTTCAATTGGATGACTGTGCTCGACGGCGGCGCGAGATTCGTTTAGATACTCGTTTGACGTTTCTGCTCCGGCTCGATTGAGATGATGTAGGAGATGAAAAGCTTGGTTGATGAGCGTAGTTGTTAAGTGTGAGTTTTGCTGATGAGACCATCTTCCGACGCGCTATGGGAACTTGTTTGGTGAAGTGAAAGATGATATTTTTAAGGTTAATTTTGGTTAAAATAGCTTCTGCGGATTCGAAAAATAGTTCCTGCAGCGATAATATGGTTAAAGATTACACAATAACTGCCGTCATTGGAAATCGATCATTGCGGCCTCTTAGGCTCTGAATGTGGGCTAGGGTTAGATTCAAGAACTCCCGAATATTCGTACATAGACGTCTTGGTTCCGCTCTTGAGAGTCACTGGCTTCTGATAGTGAAGTTTTCTCTATTTAATCTTTGGGTGGGATGAGGTAAGTTGCTTGCATTAACCATTGCCTTTGAGGTTAAGAAAGTGTTCCCTGAGTTATCAGTGTACACAAGGTTATGTAAAAAAATTCCTCCCGCGTATATGATATTGGATGTGAGATCTTTTGCTTTTTGTCTTTGGAAGGAGTATTCAATTGGATTAAAGATTTCATATAAAGAGGCTGACCATTTTCCACATGTTTGTTGTAATTTCAGATTTTGGTGTTTATCTCAATATATCCCATTTAGTGTGATAGGGGCTTGCTGATGGGTTGTTTGTGTTTCACTTGGATACTTGTTCTTTCATTGCTATCTCTTACTCCATGATGGACTTTTCAGTTGTTAATTCCTCATTTGCATGCAGGTTATTCCTTTCTCCCGGGGAAGTGCGTGGGAGCAACCTCCTCCAGACTTGGCATCTTACCTGTACAAGAACCGTATAGTTTACCTGGGCATGTCTCTTGTTCCCTCTGTGACAGAGTTGATACTTGCAGAATTTCTTTATCTACAATATGAAGATGCCGAAAAGCCTATCTACCTGTACATAAATTCCACTGGCACGACAAAGGTCAAATATACTTTATCTTGTTAAGTTTGTACAGGTTGTATCTTCTCTCAAATGATTAGATGCTTGATGTATATATATTTTAATCCTGAAATCTTCGCCTGGAGTCTTAAGGAGTTAACCTAATTATTTTATATCAAGCAATAGCTCTTCATGTGAACAAGAGGGGAATATGTCCGCTATGCTTGTATTCACCGTTATTAATGTACTAGTATCACAAAAATAAGCAATGCATGACTTTTGCGACTACTAGATTTCTCCCTTCTCAAGGAATTGCGTTTTTCGTGGATTTCTTTCTATATACCCCAGTTATTAGAAGGTCTTCGATCTTGTGCCATCCCTTTTTGTTTAGAATGCAAATATATGTCTATACTTCTTTTCCTTTCTTAAAGATTATTCTGCATCTAATGAAACTTATTGCCTTTTCCAGGGTGGTGAGAAGCTGGGTTATGAGACTGAGGCTTTTGCTATTTATGATGTCATGAGGTTTCAATCTGTCCAATTTCAGCTTTTTTTTTTTTTTTTTTTTTGAATTTCTAAGTTTCTGATATTGTTAACAAGGTTAACTTATTAGGCTTTTGTTAGTTTTCTCGACGTAAATTTAATCAACCACTGTCATTTATAAAAATCTTAGTGGCGCTGCTTTGAACTTTTCATCTATGTGGAAGCCTATTAGATCAAAAAACGCTTTTATAGTTATAAATTATGCTCATCATCTTCATTGTTTGATGCAAAATAAATTTCTATAATCTTATGAATGTAGGCATTTAATGGGAATTGCTTCTTATATATGCATGTATCTTATTAGCTTAAGCTCGCAGCTCTCTATGTTCCTCAATCTGCTCTCCAAATGTTATTGTTGTGTTTTTCTTTCATGACATAGTTGTTATCCAATGCAGGTATGTCAAGCCACCGATTTTTACTCTGTGTGTTGGTAATGCATGGGGAGAAGCTGCCTTACTTTTAGCAGCTGGTGCAAGGGGGAACCGTTCTGCTTTGCCATCTTCGACAATCATGATGAAGCAGGTTTTTCCTGCACCTTTGAAGTTCCTAAGTTATTTATACCTTTTATTTCATGGCCTTTTCCGAGTCTACATTCTGTCAGGGATCAACTTAGGCAGCTTGCTTCTAATAATTCTTGTGTATCTTCTGTCTGTGAATTGCTAGCCAATTGCAAGATTTCAAGGTCAAGCAACAGATATCGATCTTGCCAGGAAAGAAGTGAAGAATGTCAAGGCAGAGTTGGTAAGATAAATCACTTTGTTGGTTTGAGATATTTGTGAGATTTGTCTTCTATAGGCATGAGATTACTATTCTGGTGGATGACATGATCTAATCTATGCACTTGAATTCAAAATCAGAGTAAGCTGAGCTCGCATAAGCACAGGAAATTATGGCCATTTGCTCTTTGAAGCTTTCATGTCCATCTTTTTTAAGTTAATCAAAGCAAGAGGTCCTTCGGATTGGATTCACCCTAAATTGAAAATGATCTGCAAAGCTTCAGAGAAAGTCTTCCAGTGTTTGTTTAACAAATTGAAAACTTTACAGATCAAGAGAATATTGTTACTCGTTTCTTTGTCATCCTGGCTCTTTTTGGTTTGCCTCTTTGCTGTTTGCCTCTTTGCTTCATCATGTTAACTGAAATGTGGTACTAGTAGAGGGTCGATCTTTGCAGGGTTCTACGAGTGTGTGTTTAGTGTTGTTCTCATTAGATCATTGTGTTGGAATGATGTTCTCAATGAGTTCCAATTCCAATACAGATAGAAGAGCCTGTTTTAATTACCATCCACAGGGTAGGGGCCTATCTTGTAGAAACTGGCAACTATGTACATATAAAGGAATGAACAAAGTGAATTGAGCAAACAAAAGAATTTACTTTTCGAGTCTTGTGATGCTTCTTCGAGACACTGAAGTGGGAACAACTTCCTGCTAACAATTTGTGAAGGTTAAACTCTATGCGAAGCATATTGGGAAAACACCAGAGGAAATCGAAGCTGACATCCGACGACCTAAATATTTTAGTCCTAGTGAAGCGGTTGAGTATGGTATCATAGACAAGGTATGCCCACTGTGTTGTCAACTTGATTTTGCTTTATTTCATGGTTTGCTTAGTATGGTTACCTCACAGGTGCTATACAATGAGAGGAGCAGTGAAGATCATGGAGTTGTATCTGACCTGAAAAAAGCGCAACTTATATGATAATGATGCTGGAGAATGAAATTGCTATTTATACAGGGGATTCAGGTAAAGAATGAGTAAGATATTCTTCAACATGTAAATTTTTCTGTCAAAATTTTTACACATACCCACTTTGTATATTCATCAGAGTGCACAACTAATTTGTTGTTAGAGAGTATGCTTGTTATAATAAGAATGAAAAGAAAATGTGCAATACAAAATGAAGACAGCAACTGGCGAGAATTGGGTGTGAGCAAAGCTTCTACTTTGGGATCGTATGCTCCTGTTGAACATTTTCTCTTAAGTCTTCTTCTGTTATCCAAATTTTGTCAATGGGTTGTTCCTCTTAGTTCAGTGTCCAGGAGGTTCTAGCAAGGGAGAAGGATATGCTAATCCTTTTCATGGACATACCACCTTAGTGTTGCCCCATTTTTGCTCTTTTGCTTTTGCGAAACTTGACATCTGGAAAGAGTGGTGGCACAACCTTCTGGTTCGACAATGACATTGCTTCCCTCATCTGATTTTGTTGTCATGATTGTTCTTCCTGAAATTAGAGAGGCTGGGGAAAGGCCTTGCTAGTCGGTAGATCTTGCATCTAGGCTGATGGGACATTAGCAGTGTGTCCCCTGTTGCATTTTGAAGTGCTGAGGACCCACCCATCTAAGAGTGGTATCTTTTGGGATATTACAGATGGTCGGCATAATGCATCCAATGCTTTTCAGTAGATATTTGCATTAGCAAGTAAATATATGGTTGAAATGAAATGACTCAAAAGAATTGGCATTTTAGCTCAGAGGTCACTTACAAAATCCGCTGAACTGTTCGTTTGAAAACATGCAGGTGACACTGTCAATAAAGGTTCTGACGCGCAATTCCCATCAACATCAGAAAGCCTAGGTGTCAGCTATGAAGTGGGAATGAGACTTCTAGAGCTCACAGTATTGGATTTATTGCTGGAATGCCATTATACATGTATTTTCACATCTGTAAGGTCTATCTCGTGTAGTTGCATAGGCAGCATCATTCTCTTTTTTAATTTGATTTATCAACAGTTGAAACAATAAGTAGGAAGAGCTTGTTAATGTACTATTTGAATAATGATGTGGTTTTTTAGTCGGTTGATGCTTCCGTTCATGTCTATATAGGAATCAAGTCATGTTTCCAATTAGCAAATCCGATTTTACAGGTTGCACGGTGACTCAGTTCCAATTTAAAAAGTTAGCCTACACTTAGCGTGATTCTTCGCATGGTTTTTTCTACCATAAATCATCAACTACTGAATCTCAGTGTGTTCCACATTTGTAGCGTGAATTAATTTTATGCCTCCTATAATAAACACCGCAAATCTGAGGAAAATGAAACGGAACAGATGTTCAATACTCTCTCTCTGTCTGTCTCTCGATCGAACTTTGTGGAAGGAGGAGAAGCATCTAATCTTTTATATGCCTGAACATGGGAGCTGAACACGTCAATGGTCCTACCTGTTTTTCGTGCATATTGCGTCACTCGGAATGCTGCTCAAAATAGGGAAAGGTGGTTGAGGTGCTAAAAACCAATTTGCTTTATTGATCCGTACTGAATTTCGACAGGGAAAAAAGGAACCGGAGGTTACCTAGTATTCTAGACTTCTCTAGTGCGCTGCAATCAAACGATGACTCAACCAAGTGATGACTTGTCGGCAGTGTCAGTTGTTGATAGTTCATAGTTTTGCTTCCACTTCAGCAAATCAATTCAGATTTAAGTATTGCTTCCACTTCAGCAAATCAATTCAGATTTAAGTAGCGAGAGAGTCTTGCTCAGCAACTATGTGGGTTTTTACTGTTGTGAGTGCTTCTAGCTATTAGGTTTTAATTAAATTAGATATCTAGAAAGCTGTTTTGTAGTTGTATGATCCTCATGTCTCAATAGCGTTGCTATTTGCGATGAACTCGGCCGAATTTCTTGGATACTTCCAATAGCAATTTGGTGCCCGATAAACATTTGTCATTGCAAAGACAATTGTAAACAATTTACTACTCAATATGTAATATTACGAGATCAAAGAATTATAAATGAATGCCCCGTTTTAATAATAGCTTCATACTTACAGGGAAAGCGAAATCAATGCATCACAAAGAGAAGTATTTCAAGCTAATGAAAAGAGATGAAAATCTTTCCTAAGATCACAACCCTCATGTCTCAATGGAGTTACTATTTGCAATGAACTCCAATAGGAATTTGGCCCCCGATAAACATTTGTCACCATAAAGACGATTGTAAACTTACTATTCGATATGTAATATTATGAGATCGAAGAATTATAAATGAATGCCCCCTTCTGTACTATCTGCTCACAAGTGGAGGGAAAAATAGTGGGGGTTTCCTCAAGAACCTGACCCTCAAGAGCTCAGCTATAAATATGGGATCTTGGCTATGAATGTTTCTCATCCCAAAACCTTCTTGTCCATTTCCCTCTCTCTCTAGTCGAGTCCTCTAGGCTTGAGTTTACTTGTCTTGCATTAGGATCAGTACGTTGAGTGAGACATGAAATCTGCAATGAACTATAGTTGTCTTCTTTGTATCCTGGTGCTCTTGCCAGCACTTTGTCACTGTGGAGATTCATTTACACCCTCGAGAGCTACTTACTATGGCAGCCCTGACTGCTATGGGACTCCAAGTATGTGCACGCTCCGTCTCTTGTGATAGAAACAAAACTTGCATCAGCCACCGCACCACACAAGCTGCACACATAAATTATGTTCACACATTAGTGTGAAGCTAGTAGAGCACTAGTCGCTAAAATAGTTTTGTGTCATGAAAAGTACACAAAACAACGTTTCTTGTCTTTCAAGTAACTTTTTAAACTATGTTTATGGTCATGTGGCATGCTCTGTTACATCATGAATAACTTTTCGTGGGTGTGCGCTCTTTCCCTTGATACTTGGCAGAGCGCAATATAACATGAGAAGATCTGTGTAGTAGCATATCTCACTCGGTACTTGAAGGCTTGGTTGTTCACATGCACTCTTTGAACCGCTCCATTTCATTACGCCCAAACCAAACACTTGAAACAGAACAATTTTTGCTAGAGAATATCTAATGAGTGCAATGTTCATGGCAGCTGGAGCTTGTGGGTACGGCGAGTATGGCAGGACCACGTACGATGGCTATGTGACTGGAGTTTCGAGGCTATACAGAGATGGATCTGGATGTGGTGCTTGCTATCAGGTTTTAACTTCATATAGACTACACATATATAGATGATGACTCTTTTTTACTTTTTCATCAGTCTAATTTTATTTGTTTTAAGTATAGGTGAGGTGCACGAAACCGCAGTGCACGGGCGAAGGAGCGTACGTGGTGGTGACGGACTATGGAGAAGGAGACAGGACGGACTTCATCCTGGGGCCCAGAGCTTATGCGAAGATGGCAAAACCGGACGACTACCAAACCAAGCAGCTGTTTGCCTACGGCGTGGTTGAGGTCGAATTCAGAAGGGTTCCGTGCCAATACCCCGGCCAAAACCTCCTTGTCAAAGTCAATGAACACAGCAGAAACCCTTCTTACTTAGCTATCATCCTTTTATACGTCGGCGGCACAAATGACGTCATAGCTGCGGAGTATCGGCAGGTATTCGGTCATCCATTATCCCATGAGTTTGCTACAATTTGGTTTCAAGTAGGCACAAATTAAACCATAAATCGACATAAACATGAACAAGAGACCACTAGTCGACAAGACAATGACCTTGCTTTCTCGTAATTTCGATTCAGGCTGACTATCAAGAGTGGAAGCCGATGCGCCGAGTGTACGGAGCAATGTTCGACACGCAAACTCCGCCAAGAGGCGATTTGTATCTGAGGTTCCAAGTGGGTGGGTCTTGGGTGCAGCCAAAGCACGCCCTCCCTGCTGACTGGAAAGCTGGTGCTGTTTATGACTCCCAAGTGCAGCTGAACTAGAAAAGCCAAAAACCAGTCCCTTTCTTTCTGTTGATTGGGAAAGTGCTTGCTTGCCTTTTTCATTATAGCTAGATGGGAATAGCTCAGATATGGCCAATGCCATGGGCCATTGGTGTTGCTGATAGAAACAGAATTAGCTAATAAGCTAGATAAGGGAAGGCTTCCTGCCTGCCTTGGCTAAATAAAGGTGGTCTCTTTACCATTTTATCAGTGGGATGTGGGATTGGAGTCTTCTCTTTCTGTTGGTATAACTGGCTATAATAAATGAGATTGGTGTTCCCTTAGGTGGATAAAGTTGCACATTTGCCTGCTATAAAAGGTCCATCCAGCACTCAGGCTGTCCAGAAGGAGTCCACTATACTTTTCAGGTTAATTATATGACAGCATTCCTCACCAGAACAATTGTCCTTATCCCATTACCAGCTATAGGTACACTAAAATTAGGATGAATTCAAGAAAATTACGGCCCGCAAAGAAAGCTTACCAACCAAATAAGCAAACTATACTACTTTCAAATTAGGTAAATAACTACACTTTAGAAAAATTATTTGCCTCAGAAGACATGTTACCAATTGTCATTTTCAAGAACTTGCGGGCAAATCACCATTGCAATTGTTGATAATAATTACAACAATTTGTGATTAATTACTAGGTCGTAGCATTTTCTAGGTTACCAAAATTTATGGCCAAATATGTTAAAGATTTCTTGAAATTACAGAAAATTCAGGTATATTGTGACCTGTCAAGGTAAATTTATTATCCATGTAGCAAAACATACTTTCAAGGTAAATTACTTCATATCAAGGGAATTACTATTTTGAGCAAAAAGAATTCCACAAGTAGGGCTACTAGTTGCAATTTAGAAAAACTCACAACAAAATTATTACCTTTAAGGATAGTTCCAATAATATGAACTTCAACTACCCGTAGGCATTCTCATATCATGAAATCTTTGGACAAATTATTGTCCATAACAATAAATTATTGATTACAGATGCAACTAATGTTACAACGTACTAAAAAAGATAATATTATAATGCAAAAGTATTACTTTTAATAGTTGAAATGTACCGAAAGAATGATTCAGTAATTGAAATGTACTAAATAAATTAAAATTAAAATCAACATGCTAAATATTATGATATGTGGACAAATGTTTTGATAAGTGGGTCGTATTTAATATCAATATCAAATAATTTATCATCGCACTTTTCATTATAAAATACTCGAGTTGTTAGGTCGGGTCGGGTCGGGTTGGGTCAAAGTCCTACTTTGCGCAATTTCCCGCGTAGAAGCTCCAGTGCTTCGCTTCATCCTCTCCGCTCCCTCTCTCTTCTCTCTCTCTCTCTGTTCGTATTTTCTGTGGAGTCATCAATGGAGTTCGATGCAGTTGCAGCAGAACCCTAGCCCTCCCGCGACGTCAATGGCGGCATCTTTCATGCGCTTCTCCTCGGATCATCTTCACTCCATCTCTCGGTCCCTCTCTCTCTCTCTCTCTCTCTCTCTCTCTCTCTCCATCGAGCAATTCCCCTCCTCTTTTTGCTTCGATCGTCGATGCTGAAGAATTCTCGAATCTCTCCTCTTCTCATTCCCTCTCTCTCTCTTCCGGATTTGCAGAGCTCGTGGATTGGCGATCCTCCTCTCGCGGACCTCGTCTTCTCTCGGCCGACTCAGCGCTCGAAGCTCATTTCGAAGACGCGGCCGCTAGGGCTCACGTACGTGGCGCGTTCCTCTTTGTCGTATTCCCTGATTCGTGGACGGATTATCTTCGTTGCACTAACTGGTATGGTATTCTCAATCACGAGTGGAAAGCGTAATCGAGTCGAAGCGATTGAAACTTCGTGTCGATATTTTCCAATTTTCGCGAGGAAGTCGTGATGGTTAGTTCCTTGTGTTTGGTCTAAGCGCTATCATTACATATCAGACTGGTTACTTTTCCTATAGATAGGCTTAACAGAGGTTTAATTGCAGTTCTTTCATGTCACTGCCATCGCTGCAACAATAACTAGTTCAAAGCTCTTCAGTTTTTTTTTTTTCACTTGGAGGCGATGTACTAAATGTGTCATCGTATCTTATCCAAGGTCTTCATGTCATTGTCATGGGAACTTTCTGCTGGAACTTGCAAGGCATACTGTAGTCTGTGGCTCTTTGGAAGCAGGTTGTTAATGCTATGACGTGATAAGCCTTTACAGTACTTTTGGATAAACGGCACTTTTAAAGGTTTGCCAACTGAGACAGTAATTCCATTGCTGGAATTGCTATTGCTGTTGTAATGATTATTTTAGCTCTATCTGTCAATATGACACTCGCCAGTGCCTTATTACAGATTTGACGTTGTTCTAGTGCTTTGATACAAATTATCCCAAATGGAATACGGTTGTTTATTGTCGCATTCTTAGTGAGATGAGTCATCAAATTAACTAATTTATTCTTTTTTTCAGTGTAATTGAACTGACAGAAAATTTTTGTGCAGCTAATAAATAGGGAGAGTCAACTAAAGTTGGTTGTGATGAAAATCTAGCAGATATTTAGCCATATGAAATGTTGAGGTAGTAAATTATTTGGGATTGGACGTAGATCTATACATAATCTCAAAATTATGGCTAACAATAAGAAGGTTTGTTTCAATACAACTCCAGAACCTGGTCAACAATCTTGTTCAGGAAGTTTAAGTAGCCCAGTGTAATTTCTGGGTCATTGAGAAATATTTGAGCTAACTCAGGACAGTGGCGGAGGGCAATATCTGTGTTCAGATGGGTTTCTTTAGCATTCTTCTCTTACCATTCCAAAATAGGTAGCATGGCGCATTTAATTTTCTAATTAAATGGTTCATGGTTAGTTCAAAGTAGAACATTAGCAACATCCTTTCTGGAATTATTGGTTGAAGCATGATATTTGCCTATTTGTGCTGTAGAAAGGCTAAGGGAAAATATCACAAATGGTCCCTAGACTTCTACTTAATGTGCAATCTCGTCTCTGAGCTTTTGATTTACTCAATTTGGTCCATGAACTATTGATAAATGTTCGATCTAGTCCTTCCGTTCAAACCGTTAAGTGATGACTATTTTTCCCTTTTTTTTTTTTTTTTTTTTCTTCTTTACTCTTCCCTCCGCCAGCCATGGCGGAGTCCTTGCCCGACGCCGGCGAGGATGGCCCTAACCAGCCCAGGCGAGGGCGACCCTCGCTGGACACCGGCTTCCCTCCGCCGGCTCCGCCATGGCCGGCGGAGGGAAGAGAGAAGAAGGAAAAAAAAAAAAAGACCAAAATGCCTAATTCCGTTAACTTTAACTAACGGAATGACGAAATTGGTCAATTTTCAAATAGTCAGGGACTAGATCGGACATTTATCGATATTTCAGGGATCAAATTGAGCAAATCGAAAGCTCAGGGATGAGATTGCATATTAAGTAGAAGTCCAGGGACCATTTGTGACACTTTCCCAAAGGCTAATATTGATGACAAAGCTTGAAATTGGACGCATTCCTATATGAGCTTCGTAGGCATCTATTTCATACTGGGGCAAGTATCCCAGTCTTTCAAGTTGCTCTAGGGGAGCTGCCTGAGGTCTGGCTTCTGGGTCTATTTTGATTATCAGTAAACCATGACTCATATTGTCATAGATATAACTTACATCCATGGTCCTGGAGAGGCTTCTGAAATTCAAAATGCCCCATTCCACTTCTTAGCTTAGACATTCTGGTCGCCATACTCCAGGATTGAGGCACTAGAAGTTACTGGGGCAAATAGCCAGTCTTTCAAGTTGCTCTAGGTGAGCTGACTGAGTTCTGGCATCTGGGTCTATCTAGATCATCAGTAAACCATGATTTGTATTGTCATAGATATAACTTACGTCTGAGGTCTTGGAGAGGCTTCTGAAATTCGAGAAGATTATACTTTATACTTCAGCCATCTATTATGTGCGTCGAGAAATCAGCTAGAACGTGACTACTGCTCTTTCTATTCTCCAATGATTCTATTAAAGCATGTGGTTTTTACATGTAATTTGTTCTCATCGACTCAACTTTTCCTTGGAAAAATATTGATGCATTGGATCTGTGCATTTCCTGTAGCTACATTCTCCTTGTAAAGGATGTCTTAGAATGGTCCTTACTAAGGAGGCTGAAAAAATTCATCAAGCTATTGTCAACCTCAGTGTACTTCTGCTACTCAGAATGCAGGTTATATAAACTCCCTCGCTTAATTTTTTCTTTTATCTCTTCTACCTGTCTAGGTCTACCTTTTCTTTTGTTTGTTGATTGTTGTGCATTTCATAACAATGCAGCAAGGACAACTGTGCGCATTTTGGAAAGTTTGATTCACCTAGCTGAAAGTATGATACCATCAATGTTTGGCCATGTTCTTAGAGTATATACTATTGTGTGCCGCTAAAAAATGTTTCAATGCGGATTATATCACATGCAAGTGTCACGGGCCGAATAAAGGCCGATCTAAGAGGTTCCCCGAGTACGACCGAGACTCGTCCGTGGTCAAGTTCCTATGCTCGCTCGGATTCCCAACAAGCCTTCTCCCCGAAGCTTCTAGAAGTTCTTAGCCGTATTTATGTCGGTAGCCAGTAGTTGGTAGTTGTCATAAGTGTCGGTGGTTAGTCGCCGCCATTAGTGTCGGTAGATGAGGCGGTGCGATCTCGTCCACCAGTTAGAATCTAGATCAACGGTTGTAATCCGAGGCCCTCGACTATAAGAAGGGGTGTCCTCCTTCATTTGTAAGCATCCACTACTTCCGCAATACAAAGCAATCTTCTTTCCGAGCTCCTCTCTCTAGATTCTTTCTCTCTCTACGATCCGGGTAGCGAGCGAGTGAGCGTTCGATCGAGCAAGGCTTGGCTTAGGTGCTTCGGCTATCCAATCCGATCCTAAAGTGCCCGAGTCGCCGCGCGGTCACGATCCCATCGATCGGCCCGTGACAAGTGGTATCGAGCAAAAGAGAGATCGTTTCCGGAGATTGAAGAGCGCCAACTGTTTGAAAGAATGTCGAGCCAAGATGCGGCTATAGTTGGAGAGGCCGGGCAAGTCAAGGAGACCCACAGCCGATCAAAGAAGAGGGAGACCTCGGTGGATGCTGCGGTTGCGTTCGATGAGAAGCTCGGGAAGGTCCGGAGTGCCGTGCTTGAACTCATGGAAGGTCTTGACGATGTGCAAGACCGGATCATGGAGGTTGAGGGCTCGCTCCGTGAGGACTTCACGACCGGCATCAACCAAGCTACGGCTCCATTGTTCGACAAGGACGAAGCTCTCGAAGCATCGATCGATGGTTTGAACGAGCGCGTCCAAGTGATCGAGGAGGTAAGCCCGTGTAGGGAAGAGGTCGAAGTCATGAAGGCGGAGATCCAAGAGCTCAAGACCGAGCTCGCCCTATGCAAACTGAGCATCACCAACGGTGCGGTGCTTGCCCATGCAATGCCCAAGATCGAGATACCAAAGCCCAAAGAGTTCAAAGGCGAACGATCCGCCAAAGAGGTGGACAACTTCGTGCTCCGGGAGCATGGAGCAATACTTTGGTGCCGTCAACATCCGAGACGAGCCGATCAAGGTACGAACTGCTTCGATGTTCCTTACTGATACGGCTATGCTTTGGTGGCGTAATAGGTGCAATGAGGTTAGACGCGGTGCTGATCCCGTGAGCACGTGGGACGACTTCGTGAGGGAGTTCCGCGACTACTTTTCCCGAGTTCGCTCAACAAGAAGCTCGTAGCTTGCTCCATCGCCTCGAGCAAAGAGGTGCGATCCAAGAGTACGTGAAGGAGTTCACGGAGCTCAAACTCCAAATTCGCAACCTAAGCGAAGAGGAGGCCTTCGGAGCGTTCATGGATAGATTGAAGCCATGGGCCCAACTTGAGTTGAAGCGGCGGGACGTGAGTAGCCTTGCGCGTGCGCTAAGCATGGCCGAGTCGCTCGTCGACCTCACCAAGGTTGAACCAAGGAACAACCGAGCAAGAGACTGGAGGTCGGATCGACCTTACGAAGACGAAGCGAGAAGCACTCCCCGAGGCGCGCATGATCAAGGCGGCCGAGCCAAAATATGGGGAGAAGGAACTTCTAAGCCATCCTTCCAAAGGGGTCGACCACCGACGGACTACGCGAGTAAGTTCGATCAACCTCCGCTCTCTCCTTGCTTTATTTGCAAAGGTCCGCACTGGACCCAAAAGTGCCCGAAGAGGGGTCGAATCAACGCCCTCCTTGCCATCGAAGAGGAGGAGCCCAAAGAAGAGAAAAGGCAAGTCCGGCTTGGAGCGGTGAAGATGATCAACTCCGTCCAAGCCCGGTCGCCAACCAAAGAAGGAGGAATTGCACCGAACACGGACATGTTCTTCGTGGAGGTCGAAGTGTGCGGCCGAACGCTTTACGCTTTGGTTGACACGGGGCGTCGAACATGTTCATGTCGGCGAGGCGGCAAAAGCCTTGGATCTTCGCGTGGAGCCATCCGGGAGGTCATACAAGCCCATCAATTCGGGTGACTTCTGTGGCGTAGGAGCATCTCCCGATGTGGATGTCAGAATTGGCGGATGGAAAGGCAAGATGACTTTCGAGGTAATCCTGCTTGACGATTATGATCTCATTTTGGGTATGCAATTCTTCGAAAGTGTGGGAGCTATGATCGACATGAGGACCAAATGCATCATAGTCCCCCGACCAAAAATGCCCGACGATCATCCTCATGATCAAAGGGGTGGTCGACACCAAGACCATCGCGTCAATCCAACGCCTCGACAAGAACTTGAAGTCCGTGAAGCGACTAAACAAGTTGGCCGAGGTGAAGCCGAAGGTAGAGTTGGATCCTACTCCAACACACGCCATGCCCATCCAAGTGCTCTTCCCCGAGGTTGAGTGCGCGCTGCATACTTCGTCCAAGCCGAAGATGGAGCCGCGCGACAAGTCCGAATTCATCATTGAAGGTTGCGGTCCATCGTACGTGAGCGTCCGCACCAAACAAGGTCGAAACAAAAGAGCTCGTGCCAAAGCTCGTGCTCGTGCCAAGAAGGCCGACCGTCAAGTGGTGAGCGACGAGGACGTCGCTCGATTGAGTGGGGAGAATGTCACGGGCTGAATGAAAGCCGATCCAAGAGGTTCCCCGAGTACGACCGAGACTCGTCCGTGGTCAAGTTCCTATGCTCGCTCGGATTCCCAACGAGCCTTCTCCCCGAAGCTTCTAGAAGTTCTTAGCCGTATTTATGTCGGTAGCCAGTAGTTGGTAGTTGTCATAAGTGTCGGTGGTTAGTAGCCGCCATTAGTGTCGGTAGATGAGGCGGTGCGATCTCGTCCACCGGTTAGAATCTAGATCAACGGTTGTAATCCGAGACCCTCGACTATAAGAAGGGGTATCCTCCTTCATTTGTAAGCATCCACTACTTCCGCAATACAAAGCAATCTTCTTTCCGAGCTCCTCTCTCTAGATTCTTTCTCTCTACGATCCGGGTAAGCGAGCGAGTGAGCGTTCGATCGAGCAAGGCTTGGCTTAGGTGCTTCGGCGATCCAATCCGATCCTAAAGTGCCCGAGTCGCCGCGCAGTCACGATCCCAATCGATCGGTCCGTGACACAAGACTAATGTTCAGAAATGAAGTTACCTATCTTGATGCAATTGCATCCATTAGCCATTGTGGACAGCATTTGAAATGCTCTTCACGCCATTTTTGGTGAAAATCCTGATCATGAAATCCTTGTCAGTTCCTAGTCCTATTATCATTCATCCATGCACAAACTCAATCGTTGCACTTATTTTTATGCATATGTCAGCTCGCTTTACCTAGAAGCGTGTGTCCATGTTTTGTGTTGGCTTTCATAGATTTGTGACTTAACAGAACTTTTGTTACCCACAAAAAGAACTAACCAGCGGTAAGATCGACAAAGTTAAGAGCTTTTCTAGATTTGATGAGTTTTGCCTCTAAGTTGGGTAATTCAGTGAACATAGTTGTGAATGAGCTTTCAAGACAATGATAATCGTTTGCCAGTTGTATTTGTTGATTCAAGATTAGAGTCACTTATGCTACCCACTTTTAGTTCAAGATGATTTGAAGAAACAATTTTCGGTGGAAGGATCCCCGTAGAACTATGGTATTTTTTTGCTTATATATTTGATTTATTTTGTCAAATGTTGGTTCTCTTCTGGAACTTTTCATCGCAACATGGATGTAATATTTAATCGGCATCAGTTTTTTTTTTATAAGCTCCAGTTATTTTCATGCATTTTCAGTCTTCACTGATTTTTTGGTATCTGGCAAAATATTGGAGCACTTGTAGACCATAAGAATAGACTACCCCAGCAACAGTATTGAGTGACAAGCTGCGCTGGACATTGAGAATGGTAAGACCTCTTTGACAGAACGACTAGTCCGTGGCCAACCTCTCATGAGTTTACCGCCATGGGTCACCCAACAGAGCCAGTCCATGTTTTCCTTGGAAGGGGGAGCAGGAAAAGAGGGATTACCCGAGTGTCTTTCAGTAGTATTCAGAAAGCTTTCGCGACATGCACAGGATGGTAGGCACGTGAAAATAGGACACTCCACTGATCTCTATCCTCTTCCTTTTTTCTTTCCTATTGTGTACTCCGGGGACCGAACTTGCGGAGATGTCAAATTGATAAGATTATGGACACTTAACTGCTTATTAAGGTTTGGGTTAGTATAACTTAGAGCTGGCAAAATGGGTCATAAACCCATATTATGACCATTTTTAGTTAAATGTATCATGTATGAGTCAAGTGAAAGTTAAATATGGGTCAGAAATGGGTCTGAGAAAGTAAAGTACAAAAAGAAATGAGTCTAAATGAGTTATTAGGAAACCCACCTTGAATCCATGGCATTCTTTAATTTTATAAAATTTTTTTTAATAAAAAATCGAAATTATAATTATTTTTCATATTTCAATTTTTTTTTTTTCTTTTCTTTTTTATTTTTCATTTTTCTTTATTTTTCTTCCTTCCTTAGCCGACGGCCGGCGACGAGCCGGCGAGGCTCGAGCTCACCGGTAGGTCGCCGACGCGGGCGAGGCTCAAGCCTCGCCGGATCCGGCAAGACTTGAGCTCGCCGGCGTCGGCGAGATCAAGCCTCGCCGACGGCGGGTGAGGCTCAAGCCTCACCGAATCTGGCGAGGCTCGAGCTCACCGGCGTCGGCGGGGCCTCGAATTATTAAAAATTAAAAATTATATTTTAAAAAATTAAAAATCCGATTTTTTTGAAATATTTTAAAAAGCATTATAAAAGTTTTCCATTAAATTTGTATTGCATAAAAATTGTTAAAAATTTTGTATTGCATAAAAATGTTTTAACAACACTTTTTTTTATATATAAAAAATCATAGAAATGAGCTTTTTTAGGTTTAGTTAAAATGTTTTCATGTTACAGTTTTTAGTTATTCAATGGTATGTTCACTTCAAATAAGAGAAGCATGTGCATAGTCTAATTCTTTATAAATATTTCAATTTATAGGTTTTTTTAACTTTTATTTTATTTTATTTACTATTTTTGATTTAATTTGAAGTTTTAATCCAATTAGCATATAGTAGAAGTAGGTTTTCCTAGAATATTAATAGGTTTTAGCAATACGGGTTGGGTCGGGTATTTGTCGATATGGGTTGGGTCGAGTATGGGTCACTTGATTTACATTGCATGAATATGGGTTAAAACGGGTTAAATTGGTCAAATATAGGTCGACCCATTTTCGACCCGACCCACCCATTTAATGGGTCTGGTATAACCGCTCCATGTCTTGTAAATATGCTATCGTGTAAGAAGAGGGTTGCTAAAGCAGGTAAAGGGGTTGCTTCATTATTTTGAGAATGAAAAAGCTATGGTTGGGTAGAGAACTATTTTAATGAGAATCGTCGAACCCATTTCTTGGTCTTTAAAGACGCGTTTGCTAACGTTTCGTTTAAAAATTGTTCCTGGGAATAAAAATAGAATTATTTCTATTCCGGAGAATAATTTTTGAACAAGAACATGTTTGGTAATCGCATAAAATTTATGTTCCCGAAATAGAAAAAGAACGAAAACACGTTTGGTAAACTTGTATAATTTTTTTGATTTCTTTTAATTTCTTAATATTTTTATTATATTTTTCATTTATTTATTTTTTCTTTTTTTTTTTCCTTTTTGGCGACGTCCGGCAACCTCGCCGGAGGCCAGCCTGACCTCGCCTAAGCGGCGCGAGGTCAACCTCGCCTTGGCCTAGTGAGGCTCAGCCTTGCGTCGGCTGGGGAGGCCAAGCCTCGTCGTGGCCGCACGAGGCTCGACCTCGCCCAACCACCAGCGAGGCTCGCGCGGCCACAGCGAGCCATGGCAAGGCTCGGGCTGACGAGCCTCGTCGTGGCTCAGCCTCTCCGGGGGCCGGCAATGCTCTGTTAAGGTCGCCAACCCTCATCTGGCCGATCGCTGGCGCCGGCCATGGCCAAGGCCGTGGGGGCAAAAAAGGAAAAAAGAAGAAGAAAAAAAAGAAGAAGAAAAATGATAAGAAAAAAAGTGTTTCTCGGAAATGTTCCTAGGAACAAGAAACGAGTTTTTTTCTACTTCTTGTTTCTGTTTCAAATCTGTTCCCAGGAACAAAAATATAGATTTTTTGTTCCCGGAAAAAAAAAAAGTGTAAACAAACACGTTTCTGTTCTTTTTTTGTTTCCCGTAAATAAAAGAACAAAAATTTGTGTTCCGGGGAACAGAAATAATTTTAAACAAACACACCCTAACCTGCCTATGGGCACCGTAACAATTCCTCTCTTGCTTCTGGGAAGAAAAGACCATGAAAATGATGAAATGAATTATTTAAACATATCCCAAAACTGAATAACGTAACGGAATCTCTACGGCCCAATATTGGGCTTGATGGCCCAACCACGAGCCTGTTGGGCCACTAAAGGGCCCACTTAAACGATTACCAAACCCATGAGATGAACGTTAGGCCTAACTAGGGTGGATGGAAGAAATGTAATGGGCTTGATTCTGGGTCCTTAAAGTATAATGCATCGGTCCTAAACTGGGTCTGGTACTTGGTTTAAGAGCCCCTCTAGTGGGCCCACTTATGGGCCTTGTTGGCCCATTGAAGGCCCAATAAGGATCTCATGTGTCAAAGCCCATTTGGCTCCAGCCCAATAGGCAGATTGCGAAATAAGCTGGCCCATTGAAGGCCCAATGGCCCATTCAGGCCCCGCCCAGTACTCATACAATGGGCGAGCTGGCCCAAAAAGAGGCCTTGGGTATGCCCACTAGGCTTGTTAATATAGGCCCAACAAAATGGCCCAATGGGCCTAGAATAATATAACTACTTGAAGTCCATTGGGGCTTGGCCCAATAAGTGTACAATGGGCCTACACGAATCCCATAAGGCTCAGCCTGTTGAAATAATTGGGCCTAACTGTGGGTCTGAGTCCCACAGTGTGATGGACCTCACTTGGGCCCACCGGACTCGGCCCAATAAAATTATAATAGCCTAGTGGGCCCGGCCCGTACAAATAATTGGCCTCATTATGGCCCTTTAGGCCCAATGTCTAATAGGCCTGCCTTTTAAATTAATGGCCATTTCTTTGGGCCATAAGGCCTAGTATGTTGGACCTAATTTGGGCCCGACTACTGACCTCTTGGAGCTCAACAGGCCCAATATTCACTTATCTTTAAAGACCCTAACCAGCTCAGACCTAATATGGGCCCGATAGAATCTCAATTCAGACCTAAGTGCAGGCCCCGACTGTTGGTCCTATAGGCCCAATAGATTGAGCCTCGCCATAGGCCCTCTTTTTAGCACGGCCGTCGGCCAGGGCCCCTTAAGCCTCACCCGAGCCAACTTCCAGAATATCGAGAAATCCAATGAAAAAGTAAATCACGGGCCAGAAACATCTCTGAGTCAATAAGCTCAAATTACGAGTATGGTCCAGAAAAGAGTCCAATATTAAGAAATCCAATAAAAAGTTGCTTCAACCACATATGCAGCAATTCGATAATGCCCCATGGTTGAAGCCGAATGAGCGATGTTTGACCTCCGGGACATGCTGGGGCCTTGGATTATCGACAGCTCCTGGAGCTGCTCCAAGTCCAACGAATTCAATCAGTCTCCTCCCTGTAAAAGGACAAATTATTAGAGAGAGAGTTTTCAATCTGGAGAGAGAAAACTGAAGGCATCACCATCAATTCATCCAGCAATTATCCTATTTTTAATTTGAATAGTCAAGACTACTAAAAAAGCTTGTATTTCCAGTATTTTATAAGCTTAAGGCAATTTCGACAAAGCATGTTCCTCATAGTCAGCCATGTATATTCAAACTGATGAACAAACAGATTATCAGCAGTGTTGTTGAACAGGACTGAGAGTTGTGAAAAGCAGAGATTGTAAAGTGCAACTGGTTCTGGAGTGGGTATCGCACAAACAGAGATCGCATGATTCGCCAAACACCAATAGCTGTCATTCAGTGAGTCCTGACCAGAACAAGCCCCATGATCTGGCCAGCTTCAGGGCAAAAATATAACAAGTTTTAATATGTGTTGGTGTATATAAATAATTTCCGAGATCTTGACGGTCTTATCTTCCAAAGCTGATGCCCAATGCAGAGCTGTTCTTCTGCAGGCATCACAAAAGTTGGGGATTAACACCTGCAGCTATTATGGAGCCCCTCGCCCATTCACAACTGAAGCCTGCAGCCAAATTAATAACTCCTTGACCTTGTGTATCCAAATTATTTGGCCCTCTGCCTGCTTCATGAAGTTTGCAAACCAGCCACCATGAGACCTTGTCCTTTAGCAAGTATTGAAGTGCTGCACCTCAAACATATGGGTAATCGAACATTGTGAATTTAGAAGCCTCTTTCAGTCTTCCAATATCAAAGTCAACAGTTGTATTCATTTGAACTTGTGACATTCTTCAACTTGCACTTATCACATCCACCAACAAAGGAATCTAACTGGATCTATATATAACAATTTTGGCAGATGTGATTAAAGACCCCGCTTCATATTCTGGTCCAATATTAGAAGCCGTAGATGGCATTTTACAACACTCACATTCTCTTGCCTCACTGCATGCTAATCTATTGCTGCAAGCATGGAAATGGAACATTTGCAGGAGTGTGAGCAAGAGTCGCACATTGCATTGATGTATTAGTTAAAGTTTCAGCAGAAACCTCCATTTCGCTAAACATGCAACCCCGTTTGGTTCAACAAAAAGTTTCTTGCTACCCATTGGAAAAAAGATCATCTCCATATGAAAAAACAAAGAAAACCAAAAGAATGGATATATGCAGTTAACTGTAAAGCCAGGTTCCATACACTACCTCTTTCAGTTTTCTATAGTGAACAACAACAAAGTGCTCAAGCTGCCTGAAGATAAGCAAAATAGCAAGTCGCACAATGTAGTGTATACTCAATAATAACTCATATTTCCATAATGCGGTGCTAAAATCTTGAAAGACAACAAACTTCTCGTGTCAGATGTGAAGAATTCCAGACCTTTGCTGCTTTTCACCTATTTTGAGACGAGTGAGGTTAAATTGACTGAGAAGATCATCATACAAGCTAATCATAATCATAACAATACTATCTACGTGGATTCACTTCTAGAACTATAGTGTTTTATGTTTTGAATTCGCCTTTCTATAAACTTCAAGAATATAAAAGTAAGGATGCCAAGAAGGAAGCTTAATCTGCCCACACTTTTAAATGGAACACAATATATATATGCGTCAAATCTTTTCAGCTGCACTTTTTTGCAAGGACATGCCACGACTAGCTCCATAGTTAAGCATAAAATGATTCTGATGAGAAGAACTAATTTAACAAAAGCTTGGCACCAAGATGATGAATGCACACATTATTTAAATCCATGGCAACACAATACCACATACATGCATCACAATTTTTCATGGATATCTAATCAATGAACCATTTTTGGCGGACACATCACAAATAGCTATTGAGTGAAGCATAAAGATGACTTTATGAGAAGGACAAAAGTAAATTTAACCGAAGCATTGTCACAACATGATAGTTCCTAGTCATTAAAATCGCAAAACAGTGGGACCAGCAAGACTGACAGATAGACCAAATAACCTTTCCAACATGAATGGAGAGTAAATATGTTCGAATGCAAGGTGATTATTGTAAGTTTGAAGAAATAAAGCAGTTTGACACATCATATAGAAAAATCTGCATGGAACACTTTGCTAGGCTATTGAATAATCTTTTCCAATGAAAAATAATGACTGCAAACTATTGAGTATTTCCAAAACTCCTTCAAGTTCCGATACATAGAACATATTCATTCAGAGGAAGAACAACACCTCACCTATCGAGCATCCAGTGGCTTCTACAATGAGAGTTATCATTGTCCTGCTCATAGACATGGTAGCAGTGCCAAACATCCATGCTACCTGTCTGCAAGATCAATTAAAGTCTCATTGAGTAAATCGCGGGGAAGCTCAAAGACTGATAGACTAGGACAAATTAAGCTAAACAAAAAGGTTGACATGTAGAGTTTCTACAAAAGCTAGAGATAAGTCAACAAGTGAAAATC
The DNA here is from genome assembly GCA_014182565.1 of Eucalyptus marginata. NCBI lineage: Eukaryota > Viridiplantae > Streptophyta > Magnoliopsida > Myrtales > Myrtaceae > Eucalyptus > Eucalyptus marginata. The sequence goes on from CM024589.1 coordinate 2,808,621, forward strand.
AGCATAATCCAGAGCGATACAACGATTATGATAGAAACCCGGCCTAAGGAATCAATTCTCACGGTGCCTGGCAATTCAATCCAGACAGATCATAACCATCAAGATTATTCTGCAATCAAGCCTCTGTCAATCCTTAAACTGCAGACCATAAATTATACCTAAAATTGCAATGCATATAATAATGGCATAAAAGAAGAGTATGAATAATTCAAAAAAAAAAAAAAGATTAAAATTCATGAGTTGGCTTAAATTAGCATATGAAAAACCTTATTTAAGTATAGTATTATTTAAGAATAGGACCCTGACAAAGCAGCGCAAGCAAAATCAGATAACAGAAACAGCTAGAAATATATAATTCATCAGAAGCTGAATCTCATGCATCAACATTGTCAATTGTGATACTAACTTACAACCAGTATTCTATCCGGACCATTCTGATAGATCCTATTGGGTTGTACTTGATTCAAGCCAAGACAACCTATATGACAATCAGACTAAGCCGAAAAAACATGGAACGAAGGTGATAAAAGCACCATGGGACTTCAATCCGATTTGATGGAAGTGAACCCAGAACAGAGATTTCACATGATATGTCACCATAAGCTACACAAGACTACAGAAAAGGACCAAGCCAATACAATTGTTTATGCGTGTCTTTCACCTATGGAATACATGAAGTTGCACAAAGGGAACAAAAAGCAACAAGAGAGGAAACATTAATTGCTTATTCGTTAACAACAAGCGGAACAACAACAGAGCTACTATAAGGAGCCTCCTTATCAAAGCTAATCAAACGATTACCAAAATTAAAATCAGAAGTTACAGCAACCTAGGGTGCGTTTGTTTGTGTTTCTGTTCTTTTTTTGTTCCAGGGAACAGAAATAGAAAAAATTATTTCTGTTCCGGGGAACAGTTTTTGAACAAAAAGGCGCGTTTGGTAAACTTGTTCCTGAAATAAAAAAAGAACAGAAACTTGTTTGGTAAATTTATGTTCTTTTTTGTTTCTTTTAATTTTTAATAGTTTTTTTATTTTTCATTTTTTTCTTTTTTTTTTCTTTTTATTTTTTTCTTGCTTTGGCCGGTCGCCGGCCTCGGCCATGGCCGGCGACCGGCCGACGAGGGGGCGGCGGCCTCGCCCGGCCACGGCGAGGCTCGCCGGCCCCGGCGAGGCCGAGCCTCGCCGTGGTTGGGCGAGGCTCGGCCTCGCCTTGGCCGGGCGAGCTCGGGCTCGCCCGCATCCCGGCGAGGCCGAGGGCGAGCCCGAGCTCGCCCAGCCACCGGCGAGGCTCGGCCTCGCCGGGCCACCCCGGGCGACGCCGACCTGGCGGTGGCCCGGCGAGGCCGAGCCTCGCCGGTGGCGGGCGAGCTCGGCCTCGCCGGATCCTGGCGAGCCCGAGCTCGCCCGGCCGGCCGCGAGGCTCGCGAGCTCGGGCTCGCCAGATCCGGCGAGGCCGAGCTCGCCGGATCGGGCGAGCCCGAGCTCGCCCGGACCAGGCGAGGCCGCCGGCCCTCGTCGGCCGGTCGCCGGCCATGGCCGAGGCCGGCGACCGGCCAAAGCAAGAAGAAGAAGAAAAGAAGAAAGAAGAAGAAAAGAAGAAAAAAAGAAAAGAAAAGAAAAGAGATGAGAGAGAAGTGTTTTTGTGTTTTTGTTCCAGAAACAAGAAACAACTTTTTTTTGTTTCTTGTTTCTGTTCTTTTTTTGTTCCCGGGAACAAAAGAACGATTTGGAACAAAACGCATACAAACGCGTTTCTGTTCTTTTTTTGTTCCCGGGAACAAAAAAACAGAAAAACTGTTTAAGAACAAAAAAAAAAGAACACAAACAAACAGGCCCCTAGAGGCACGGAAGGTGTGGCTCTGGTGTCGAATTAAACGTTCGGGTGTTCCAAAGTATTTCACGAGTTTCGTTGGACGAGGCCGACCGTGTCTTGTGCTTCTTGCGGCATCTGCTGTAGGTCTGCCAAAGTTCGACAACATCAGGCTGATCTTGCATCTAGGCTGATGGGACATTAGCTGTGTCCCCTATTGCATTTTTGAAGTGCTGAGGACCCACCCATCTAAGAGTGGTATCTTTTGGGATATTATAGATGATCGGCATAATGCATCCAATGTGTCACGCCTCGACTCCCGAGCGCACGAACATCCCTAAATGGTCAATTAAATTGTGATGTTTCAGAACGCGTCGTTGACCCATTTTTTTTTATCTTTCAATTAAACGCATGCGGAAGCAACTTAGATAAACATTCAGTCAACCAACAAAATAGGGATAGTACACACAAGACAAACATTTCCAAAACATTACTTTTATTTATTTATTTGCTAATCTCAGGAAGTTTAATATTTACAAGCCCTTACATTGCAGCTTCCTATCAACCATCTCAAAAATCAGCAAGGGGGTCAAGGTTAGCCTAAACTTCACTAACGTAAGGCCAACCAAAAGTAACGCCAGGCAAGCCCACGTCTTGGTCCATTAGGGCCCCAAATCGAACGTGACAGTTCTCCATACTACGGACCTAAAAATGTTTAGCAACAACGGGGTAAGATATAAATGTCAGCGAGTTAACGGCCTAAACCCCAATTAGGACGCAAATTCGTATCGGAGGCAACCTAAACATGTAATGGCATACAATCTTACCTTGCCTTGGCACACCCTTGCATATTAGTACCTACAATAAGCATAATCAATAATCAGAACACATAACTCTCCTGCGCCAAGCATCCACACGGGTCCCGATTATAAGGTAAAACCCGTTTTGGCATGTCTCATACCGTGCCTAACAATTTTACCCTATAATCAAATGCAATGCATCACAATCATTCACACGTGTTTCGATTATTACGACCCATCGGGCCACGACCAACACACGAGTTAGTGATCTTCTGGCATGACCGGGTATCGTCCTGTCCCATCGGGCACGGTATCGTTTAGAACCCTCACTTAGACGGCATTCTATAAAGGAGCATCGGTTCGGCCTCAACCGCGACTCGACATCCGAAACCCCGCCGGACATCCAATAAATATCAGGCATCGTCCCCAAACTCCCGTTGGGCGACGGTTCAATTAAGTTACCACACAAGCACACCAACACTCAAGCCAATTTTTATCTGCCATCAATTAACCCAGTATAAAAGAGTTCGTGCTTAAATAACAAATCTCGAAAAATCTTTATATTTAAAATTCCAGTAAAATAATCGCACGTGATCATGTATTTAAAATCAACCTATCAAAACCCCATTGTTTTATTTAGCACGTAAGATTCGGCGTCCATTCTCAACACCTCAAAATTTTCTATTTTCTTGCTCATAAAACCTTTTCTTTTGAAATAGTAATCAAAGCATATACATTAAACAACCAATAATACAGCATAACAAGTTCAAATAATCAGAATTATACATAAGTCCATCCAATAAAACAAGCATAAAATTCCACTTTACAGCTAATTAGTCATTAAATTACACTAATCACGATTAACTAAGCTAATCACAATTAAAAAAGCTAATTATGATTAATTATGCTAATTACAATTAATTAAAACTAAACTTGATTAATTAGCCTAATTATAATTAATTAAAAATTAATCGATGTTAACTAAAATAATTATGATTAATTAAATAAATAACAAGTAAATGAATAAATTGTGATTAATAAAATAAATTGCGATTAATAAAACTAAACTCAATTAATTAATCTAACCATGATTAATTAATGTAATCGTAATTACTTAAACTAATAGCACTTAAATTTAATCTAAATCATCCTTAATCACAATTAAGAATAAACTAAAATTAACTAATATTAACCGCCATTAATATTAAACTAACCATCCTAAATGTAATTAATACCCTAATCCACAATTAGGAAGTTACCTTATATAGGTTTCTAGCGACGGTGAGCTCGTGGTGACCACAGCGCGACGGTATTGAGAATGTGACGCTCGCGGCTCAAACGGCAGCGCGAATGACGGCGGTTCGGCGAAGTTGAGCTCACGGCCAAGGGGGCTCGGCTTGGGCGGACAGGCGGCGTGCGATGATGAGGACAAGTGAGCGGTGATGCATGTGGCTCGACAAACAGGCGGCACGATGGCGACTTGGGAGCTTAGCGGAGGAGATGGTGATGCGGGTGGTGGTGTTGGTGAAAAAAATAAATAAAAGAAGAAGATGGTGAAGAAAATGAAGAGGCTTGAGGTAAAAATGGAAGCAAAAGAGGAGGAGGGAGGTGAGACAGGTGGGGAAGAAAATGCATGAGAGAAAAATGGGTGAAAGAGTGAGGGAGAGGAGAAAAAGTGGAGAAAGAGGGAAAGAAAAGAAGGGAGGAGGGGGCTGATGGCTTGGGGGTTGGCGTGAGGGGGAGGAAAAAGTGAGAGAGAGAGAAGAAAGAGAAAAGAAAAGGGAGCGAGAGGAAATTTCGGTAGAAGGGGGAAACGCGAGGGAGAGAAAAAAATTATTATTTTTTTTATTATTTTTTTCTTTTCTCTTTCCTTTTCTTTTTCTCCCTTCTTCCTTTTTTTCCGTCTCCGATTTTTCATCCGATAATTGCTTTTCTAAAAATTTCAGACTCGTCGATAATTCGACAAACGATGAGGCGACGTCCAATAATTTAATCTCGAAATCCTCGAAAGTTCGATACCTGAAATTGAATTAAATTTCATGATTAAAAATCGATCGAACGTGACTTTAATACGATCTAATCTATCGGGTGGCTTTTAGGGGTTCTCGCGCGGTTGACCCATGGTCGATAATTTTCGATTAATATTTGTGCATCTTCGAATCGTAGACGACCCTCGGTTGTCATGTAATCACGAGTGTTCAATTATGTACCATGAATATAACATCAATAGAAAATCGGTTTATTATCGTTTGATTCGAATATTGTAATTATGCGGAATCACCCGCAAACCAATTACGTACTTCCGTCGAATCGATTTATATCCGTTCGCTTATTGATTTATATAGCATAGTATTGACCCTTATCGATCTTTATAATCGAGTAGTCTATTTTTGATCGAATTATCTAGTCTTTCGCATTTTAACTCTTTACGGTATCACCTAATGAATTAGTTAACTCATGAATGATCAGTTTAAAGTAAAATAACCATAAGTATGTCAATGAAATAACAATTTCATATATTTTGAAATATGATCGAATTTCGGGATATCACATAATGCTTTTCAGTAGATATTTGCATTAGCAAGTAAATATATGATTGAAATGAAATGACTCAAAAGAATTGGCTTTTTAGCGCACAGGTCACCTACAAAATCCGCTGAGCTGTTCGTTTGAAAACATGCAGGTGACATTGTCAAGAACGGTTCTGTCGCGCAATTCCCATCAACATCAGAAAGCCTAGGTGTCAGCTATGAAGTGGTAATGAGACTTCTAGAGCTCACAGTATTGGATTTATTGCTGGAATGCCATTATACATGTACTTTCACATCTGTAAGGTCTATCTCGTGTAGTTGCATAGGCAGCATCATTGCCTCTTTTTTAATTTGATTTATCAACAATTGAAACAACAAGTAGGAAGAGCTTGTTAATGCACAATTTGAATAATGATGTGGTTTTTTTGTCGGCTGATGCTTCCCTTCATGTCTATATAGCAATCAAACCATGTTTCCAATTAACAAATCCAATTTTACAGGTTGCATGGTGACTCAGTTCCAATGTAAAAAGTTAGCCTACACTTAGCGTGATTCTTTACATGGTTTTGTCTACCACAAATCATCAACGGCTGAATCTCAGTGTGTTCCACATTTGTAGCGTGAATTAATTTTATGCCTCCTATAATAAACACTGCAAATCTGACAGAAAATGAAACGGAACAGATGAGAAGCATCTAATCTTATATATGCCTGAACATGGGGGCTGAACAGCAAATCTCTGGTTCTGTTAATGTCACTTTTTCTGTGCCTGGCCTTCGAAATTTCGCTTTCAGTGCTAGATCACGCCTGAACTTATTATGGCTAGGAACGATCAGCGATTCCCTAATGGTGTCTCTCTCTCTCTCTCGCGCGTGCGCGCACGAGCAGATTCAACCTAGAGCCGTGTACTCGTATTTAAAGTGAGGTTGCCACATGGGCGGCAAGGATCCGTAGTCACCTAACCCCATTTCTATACCTCAATCGTGTCTCCACGTCACGCTCCTCTAAAATTTCTACCTTTTTCCTTGCATATTGCGTCACTCGGAATGCTGCTCAAAATGATCTCTAGTGACAATCATTCGGGTGCTTTTAAGCCTAATTTGCCATTTGTTTTTTACTGAATTTCGACAGGGAAAAAAGGAACCGGAGGTTACCTAGTATTCTAGACTTCTCAAGTGCGCTGCAACCAAACGATGACTCAAACCAATTGATGACTTGTCGGCAATGTCTAGTTGTTGATAGTTCATAGTTTTGCTTCCACTTCAGCAGATTTAAGTAGCAAGAGATTCTTGCTCAGCAACTAAGTGGGTTTTTACTGTTGTGAGTGCTTCTAGCTATTAGGTTTTGATTAAATTAGATATCTAGAAAGCTGTTTTGTAGTTGCATGATCCTCATGTCTCACTAGCATTACTATTTGCGATGAACTCGACTGAATTTCTTGGATACTTCCAATAGCAATTTGGTGCCCGATAAACATTTGTCACTGCAAAGACGACTGTAAACAACTTACTACTCAATATGTAATATTACGAGATCAAAGAATTATAAATGAACGCCCCGTTTTGATAATAGCTTCATACTTACAGGGGAAGCAAAATCAATGCATGACAAAGAGAAGTATTTCAAGCTAATGAAAAGAGATGAAAATCTTTCCTGAGATCAAAACCCTCATGTCTCAATGGTGTTACTGTTTGCAATGAACTCAACTGAATTTCTTGGATACTTCCAATAGGAATTTGGCCCCCGATAAACATTTGTCACCATAAAGATGGTTGTAAACTTACTACTCAATATGTAATATTATCAGATCGGAGAATTATAAATGAATGCCCCATTATGAGAATAGCTTCATACTCACACGGGAAGCGAATGAAAAGAGATCAAAATCTATCCTGAGATGAAGAGATTGCTAAATGCTAGTACTGCGCATAAGTTCAGGATTTCTTCGTTTAACTAGAAGGTCAATTTTCTGTGAATGTCAAAGCGCAATGCGTTGTGAGTCATAGCACGCCAGACTAATTGCAGATGCAGTGAGCTGACCAAATGAGAAGAGAGAAGCAAAAGGTTATTAATATAATAAGCCTTGCAATTATAGCTTATGTAATGATGAAATATCTTAGTGAAAGGGTCCACGGAAGGTCCACACGTACTTATCCAATGTATTCTAATTCTACAAGCTCAAGTCTCCCTTGGGTTCTGTACTGTCTGCTCACAAGTGGACGGAAAAATAGTGGGGGGTTCCTCAAGAACCTGACCCTCAGCATCTCAGCTATAAATATGGGAACTTGGCTATGAATGTTTCTCATCCCAAAACCTTCTTGTCCATTTCCCTCTCTCTCTAGTCGAGTCCTCTAGGCTTGAGTTTACTTGTCTTGCATTAGGATCAGTACATTGAGTGAGACATGAAATCTGCAATGAACTATAGTTGTCTTCTTTGTATCCTGGTGCTCTTGCCAGCACTTGGTCACTGTGGAGATTCATTTACACCCTCCAGAGCTACTTACTATGGCAGCCCTGACTGCTATGGGACTCCAAGTATGTGCACGCTCCGTCTCTTGTGATAGAAACAAAGCTTGCATCAGCCACCGCACCACACAAGCGCCGCACATAAATTATGTTCACACACATTAGTGTGAAGCTAGTAGAGCACTAGTCGCTAAAATAGTATCGTGTCATGAAAAGTACACAAAACAACGTTTCTTGTCTTTCAAGTAACTTTTTAAATTACGTTTATGGTCATGTGGCATGCTCCATTACATCATGAATAACTTTTCGCCGGTATGCGCTCTTTCCCTTGATACTCGGCAGAGCGCAATATAACATGAGAAGATCTGTGTAGTAGCATATCTCACTCGGTACTTGAAGGCTTGGTTGTTCACATGCACTCTTTGAACCGCTCCATTTCATTATGCCCAAACCAAACACTTGAAACAGAACAATTTTTGCTAGAGAAGATCTAATGAATGCAATGTTTATGGCAGCTGGAGCTTGTGGGTACGGCGAGTATGGCAGGACCGTGTACGATGGCTATGTGACTGGAGTTTCGAGGCTATACAGAAATGGATCTGGATGTGGTGCTTGCTATCAGGTTTTAACTTCATATAGACTACACATATATAGATGATGACTCTGTTTTACTTTTTCATCAGTCTAATTTTATTTTATTTATGTATAGGTGAGGTGCACAAAACCACAGTGCACGGGCGAAGGAGCGTACGTGGTGGTGACGGACTATGGAGAGGGAGACAGGACGGACTTCATCCTGAGCCCCAGAGCTTATGCGAAGATGGCTCGACCGGACGACTACCAAACCAAGCAGCTGTTTGCCTACGGCGTGGTTGAGGTCGAATTCAGAAGGGTTCCGTGCCGATACCCCGGCCAAAACCTCCTTGTCAGCGTCCATGAACACAGCAGAAACCCTTCTTACTTAGCTATCATCCTTTTATACGTCGGCGGCACAAATGACGTCATAGCTGCGGAGTATTGGCAGGTATTCAGTCATCCATTATCCCATGAGTTTGCTACAATTTGGTTTCAAGTAGGCACAAATTAAACCATAAATCGACATAAACACGTTCTAGAGACCAATAGTCGACGAGACAATGACCTTGCTTTCTCGTAATTTCGATTCAGGATGACTGTCAAGAGTGGAAGCCGATGCGCCGAGTGTACGGAGCAGTGTTCGACACGCAAACTCCGCCAGGAGGCGATTTGTACCTGAGGTTCCAAGTGGGTGGGTCTTGGGTGCAGCCGAAGCACGCCCTCCCTGCTGACTGGAAAGCTGGTGCTGTTTATGATTCCCAAGTGCAGCTGGACTAGAAAAGCCAAAAACCAGTCCCTTTCTTTCTGTTGATTGGGAAAGTGCTTGCTTGCCTTTGTCATTATAGCTAGATAGAAATAGCTAAGATATGGCCAATGCCATGGGGCATTAGTGTTGCTGATAGAAACAGGCTTAGCTAGTAAGCTAGATAAGGCCAGGTTTTCTGCCTACCTTGGCTAAATAAAGGTGGTCTCTGTACCATTTTATCCGTGGGATGTGGGATTGTAATCTTCTCTTTCTGTTGGTATGATTGGCATAATAAATGAGATTGGTGTTGCCTTAGGAGGATAAAATTGCACTTTCGCCTGCTATAATAGTTCCACCCAGCACTGAGGCTATCCAGAAGAAGTCCACTATACTTTTCAGGTTAATTATATGACAGCATTCCACGCCAGAATAATTGTCCTTATCCAATTACCAACTATAGGTACACTCAAATTAGGATGAATTCAAGAAAATTACGGCCAGCAAAGAAAGCTTACCAATCCAATAAGCAAAACATACTACTTTCAAAGCAACTTACTTTCAAATTAGGTAAATTATTACACTTTTAGAAAAATTATCCGTCTCAGAAGAAATTTTACCCATTGCAATTGTTGATAATAATTACGAGAACTTGTGATTAATTTCAAGGTCGTAGCTTTTTTTTGGTACAAATTTTTATGCCCAAATATGTTAACGATTTCTTGAAATTATGGAAAATTCAGGTATATTATGGCCAGTCAAGTAAATTAATTAGCCATGAAGCAAAACATACTTTCTAGGTAAATTACTTCATATCAAGTGAATTACTACTTTGAGGAAAACAAATTCCACCACAAGTCCAGTTACTAGCCACAATTTAGAACTCATGGCAAAATTATAAACTTTAAGAATGGTTCCGATTATATGAAGTTAAATTACCGGGTGTCTTTCTCATATTATAAAATATTTGGAAAAATTATTGCCCACAACAATAAATAACTAATTAGAGGTGCAACTGATGTTATGGCATGTGAAAAAAATAAATATATATATATATTAATTATAATGTAAAAGTATTACTTTCCACACTTAAAATGAATCGAAAGAAGGATTTAGTAGTTGAGCTATATTACATAAATTAAAATCGATTTACAAATTCAACCTACTAAATATTATGACATGTGGAGAAATGTTTTGATAAGTGGGTCGTATTTAATATGAATATCAAATAATTTATCATGGCACTTTTCATCATAAAATACTCGAGTTGTTAGATCGGGTCGGGTCGGGTCAAATTCCTACGTTGCGCAATTTCCCGCGTTGAAGCTCCGGTGCTTGGCTTCTTTCTCTTCGCTCCGACTCTCTCTCTCTCTCTCTGTTCGTATTTTCTGTGGAGTCGTCGATGGAGTTCGATGCAATTGCAGCAGAACCGTAGCCCTCCCGCGACGTCAATGGCGGCATCTTCCATGCGCTTCTCCTCGGATCATCTTCACTCCATTTCTCGGTCCCTCTCTCTCTCTCTCTCTCCATCGAGTAATTCCCCTCCTCTCTTTGCTTCGATTGTCGATGCTGAGGAATTCTCGAACCTCTCCTCTTCTCATTCCCTCTCTCTTCCGGATTTGCAGAGCTCGTGGATTGGCGATCTTCCTCTCGCGGACCTCGTCTTCTCTCGGCCGACTCAGCACTCGAAGCTCATTTCGAAGACGCCGCCGCCGCTAGGGCTCAAGTACGCGGCGCGTTCCCCTTTGTCGTATTCCCTGATTCGTGGATGGATTATCTTCGTTGCACTGTCTGGTATGGTATTCTCAATCACGAGTGGAAAACGTAATCGAGTCGAAGCGATTGAAACGTCATTTGGATATTTTCCAATGTTCGCGAGGAAGTCGTGATGGTTAGTTCCTTGCGTTTTGTCTAAGCACCATCATTACATATTAGACTGGTTACTTTTCCTGCAGAGAGGCTTAACGGAGCTTTAATTGCAGTTCTTTCATGTCACTGCCATCACTGCAACAATAACTAGTTCAAAGCTCTTCAGTTTTTTCACTTGGAGGCGATCTACTCAATGTGTTATTGTATCTTATCCAAGGTCTTCATGTCATTGTCATGGGAACTTTCCGCTGGAACTTGCGAGGTGTACCGTAGTCCATCGCTCTTTGGAAGCAGGTTGTTAATGCTATGACATGATAAGCCTCAAATTTTTACAGTACTTTTGGATATGCTATTTATGAATTGATCAGCTTTCAGCTGCATTTATAAGGCTTTGGTTGCTGAGGAGGTTTTCTTGCTGACGTGTAATATCAAACTGACTGAATTTTTTGGCAAACAGCATGAGGAAACATGACAGCGCTACAAACAGGAGGCCAGGGATTAGCAGACAATAGGGTTGCTAAGGTGAATTTTCTCCTTGTTTTCACATTCTTATATAATTTCAAAAGGTATACTTGGAATTGAACATAGGACTAGCGATACCACCAAGAACTAAGAAATAATCATTACTTGATCCTGCTAATTTATCAGAAGATGTTAATGACCCTTTGTAATGGAGCCATGTGGGAATATATTGAGTTATGTTCATTGTAAAAGGAAAAGAAATTTCCTGTGACATTGAATTAGAGTTTAAAAGGCTTGTTTGCGGAGTCCTCACATTGAAATGCTGAAATAGCCATTTTAGTCTTTTCTCAGCTAGTTTACTGATGGATGTTAGTATGTTTATGTCACCATGTTTTCATTTCATTGTAAAAGCGGGGCAATTGATTCTTTTTCTATAATTTCTAAATTATGGTGCACTGCAAGAAATCACTACTAAAATGAACTTTCATTCTTTTTTAGGCTGGTCTTGTAACTACTCTTAGCATAAAAACAATCATATTTGGTGAAACAAATCTGAAGCCTTACTTTTTTTTTTGGTCAGATGAAGCCTTACTTGAATTGTGTTTCCCTATATTCCGTTGTTCTGCATCACGGTCTTAGACTGCAAGTAGCGGTCATAAGATTAAAAATGCGAAATTCTGTTTCACATAAGATTGCACAAGCTAATCACACAATCTCTCTACATCAGAGAAAGAATTAGATCTTACTTTACCAATAAACAGAACTTTTAAAGGTTTGCCAACTGAGACAGTAATTTCATTGCTGGAATTGCTATTGCTGTTGTAATGATTATTTTAGCTCTATCTGTCAATACGACACTTGCCAGTGCCTTATTATAGATTCGATGTAGTTCTAGTGCTTCGATACAAATTATCCCAAATGGAATATAGTTGTTTCTTGTCACATTCTTAGTGAGGTGAGTCATCAAATTAACTAATTCATTCTTTTTTTTCAGTGTAATTGAACTGACAGAAAATTTGTGTAGCTAATAAATAGGGAGAGTCAACTAAAATTGGTTGTGATGAAAATCAAGCAAATATTTAGCCATATGAAATGTTGAGGTAGTAAATTATTTTGGATTGGACGTAGATCTATACATAATCTCAAAATTATGGCTAACAATAAGAAGGTTTGTTTCAATTCAACTCCAGAACCTAGTCAACAATCTTGTTCAGGAAGTTTAAGTAGCCCAGTGCAATATCTGGGTCACTGGGAAATATTTGAGCTAACTCAGGACAGTGGCAGAGGCCAATATCTGTGTTCAAATGGGTTTCTCTAGCATTCTTCTCTTACCATTCCAAAATGGGTAGCATGGCGCATTTAATTTTCTCATTAAATGGTTCATGGTTAGTTCAAAGTAGAAGAACATTAGCAGTATACTTTCTGGAACTATTGGTTGAAGCATGATATTTGCCTATTTGTGCTGTAGAAAAGCTAATATTGATGACAAAGCTTGAAATTGGACGCATTCCTATATGAGCTTCGTAGGCATCTATTTCATACTGGGGCAAGTACCCCAGTCTTTCAAGTTGCTCTAGGGGAGCTGACTGAGTTCTGGCTTCTGGGTCTATATTGATTACCAGTAAACCATGACTCATATTGTCATAGATATACTTACATCTGAGGTCCTGGAGAGGCTTCTAAAATTCAAACGCCTTGTTCCACTTCTTAACTTAAACATTCTGGTCTCCACACTCTAGGATTGAGGCACCAGAAGTTACTCAGGCAAATCGCCAGTCTTTCAAGTTGCTCTAGGTGAGCTGACTGAGTTCTAGCATCTGGGTTTATTTAGAATATCAGTAAACCATTCTTTCTATTGTCATAGATATAACTTGCATCTGAGGTCCTAGAGAGGCTTCTGAAATTCAAGAAGATTATACTTTATACTTCAGCCATCTATTATGTGCATTGTGAAATCAGCTAGAACGTGACTACTGATCTTTCTATTCTCCAATGATTCTATTAAAGCATGTGGTTTTTACATGTAATTTGTTCTCATCGACACAACTTTTCCTTGGAAAAATATTGATGCATTGGATCTGTGCATTTCCTGTAGGTACATTCTCCTTGTAAAGGATGTCTTAGAATGGTCCTTACTAAGGAGGCTGAAAAATTCATCAAGCTATTGTCAACCTCAGTGTACTTCTGCTACTCAGAATGCAGGTTATATAAACTCCCTCGCTTAATTTTTTCTTTTATCTCTTCTACTTGTCTAGGTCTACCTTTTCTTTTGTATGTTGATTGTTGTGCATTTCATAACAAAGCAGCAAGGACAACTATGCACATTTTGGAAAGTTTGATTCACCTAGCTGAAAGTATGATACCATCAATGTTTGGCCATGTTCTTAGAGTACATACTATTGTGTGCCGCTAAAAAATGTTTCAATGCGGATTATATCACATGCAAGACTAATGTTCAGAAATGAAGTTACCTATCTTGATGCAATTGCATCCATTAGCCATTATGGACGGCATTTGAAATGCTCTTCAAGTTATTTTTGGTGAAAATCCTGATCACGAAATCCTTATCAGTTCCTAGTCCTATTATCATTCATCCATGCACAAACTCAATCGTTGTGGTTATTTTTATGCATATGTCAGCTCGCTTTACCTAGAAGCGTGTCCATGTTTTGTGTTGGCTTTCATAGATTTGTGACTTAACAGAACTTTTGTTACCCTCAGAAAGAACTAACCAGCCGTAAGATCAAGAAAGTTAAGAGCTTTTCTAGATTTGATGAGTTTTGCCTCTAAGTCAGGTAATTCTGTGAACATAGTTGTGAATGAGCTTTCAAGACAATGATAATCGTTTGCCAGTTGTATTTGTTGATTCAAGATTAGAATCACTTATGCTACCCACTTTTAGTTCAAGATGATTTGAAGAAACAATTTTCGGTGGAAGGATCCCTGTAGAACTAGGGTATTTTTTTGCTTATATATTTGATTTATTTTGTCTAATGTTGGTTCTATTCTGGAACTATTCATAGAAACATGGATGTAATATTTAATCGGCATCAGTTTTCTTAGAAACTCCAGTTATTTTCATGCATTTTCAGTCTTCACTGATTTTTGGTATCTGGCAAAATATTGGAGCACTTGTAGACCATAACAATGGACTACCCCAGCAACAGTGTTGAGTGACAAGCTGCGCTGGACATTGAGAATGGTAAGACCTCTTTGACAGAACGGCTAGTCCATGGCCAACCTCTTATGAGTTTACCGCCATGGGTCACCCAACAGAGCCATTCCATGTTTTCCTTGGAAGGGGGAACATGAAAAGAGGGATGACCTGAGTGTCTTTTAGGCTATGTTTGGTTCAGCATTTGCAAGGGGCTTTGAGTCCAATGCAAATGCTGAAAGCCCAATGCTATTTGGGGAAATGCAATTGTGTTTGGTAAAAAAATTTTACAAATGAACTTTGAGTTGAATGTGCGTTTGGTAAAAAAAACTTTCGCAATGAGCTTTGATGAGTATATATATATATTTAAAAAAAAAATTGAAATAAACCCTTCGCTGGACCGGCGAAGGGCTACGGCCGCCGGCAAGCCAAATCTAGCGCCGGTAGCCATTAGTTGAGGTCGCCCGAGGTCGAGCGACCTCTGACGAGGGTCACGCAACCCAACCGAGGGCTGCGCGACCCGGGCAACCGCCGTCTAGGTCTCATGGCCGTAGGAGGCCCTCGCCCGGGTCTCGCGACTCCGACCGCCGTCGTGCGACCCTCGCTAGACCCAAGCAAGGGCCACTGCGGCCACAAGACCTAGGCGGCGGTCACCTAGGTCGCGCGGCCCCTAGGTCGAGTGACCCTCGCCAAGGGTCGCCCGAGGTCGGGCGACCTCCGGCTACCTCCTTTTTCAATTAAAAAAAATAATAATAAGGGGCAAAATCGGAAATATGAAGAATTAGTGAGGGTAGTTTTGGAAAGGAAAAAATAATTTTAGCGTTTAGCGAAATGCTGAAAACCCAAAACTAGTCTTTACTAGGTTTGGGCTTTTAGCATTTTGAAGGCAAATTGAAAGCTGAAAACTGAAAGCTAGTTAAAAAATTGAACCAAACGGTCTAGCATTTTCAAGAGGCTTTCACCGCAGCCATAAATGCCGAACCAAACGCACCCTCAGTAATGTTCAGAAAGCTTTCGCGACATGCAAAGGGTGGTCGGCACGTGAAAATAGGACCCTCCACTGATCTCTATCCTCTTCCTTTTTTCTTTCCTATTGTGTACTCCGGGGACCGAACTTGCGGAGATGTCAAATTGATAAGATTATGGACGCTTTAACTGCTTATTAAGGTTTGGGTTAGTATAACTGCTGCATGTCTTGTAAATATGCTGTCGTGTAAGAAGAGGGTTTCTAAAGCAGGTAAAGGGGCTGCTTCATTATTTTGAGAATGAAAAAGCTGTGGCTGGGTAGAGCACTATTTTAATGAGAATCGTCGAGCCCATTTCTTGGTCTTTAACCTGCGTGTGGGCACCGTAACAATTCCTCTCTTGCTTCTGGGAAGAAAAGACTATGAAAATGATGAAAATGGATTACTTAAACATATCCCAAAACTGAATAACGTAACGGGATCTTTACGGCCCAATATTGCGCTTGATGGCCCAACCACGAGCCTATTGGGCCACGAAAGGGCCAACTTAAACGATTACCAAACCCATGAGATGAATGTTAGGCCTAACTAGGGTGGACGGAAGAAAAGTAATGGACCCGATTCTGGGTCCTTATAGCACAATGCATTGGTCCTAAACTGGGTCCAGTACTTAGTGTAGGAGCCCCTCTAGTGGGCCCACTAATGGGCCTCTGTCGGCCCATTGAAGGCCCAATACTGATCTCATGTGTCAAAGCCCATTTGGCCCCGGCCTAACAATAGGCAGACTACGGATACACTGGGCCATTGAAGGCCCAATCGCCAGTCTCGGCCCAGTACTCATACAACGGGCCCGTCGGCCCAACAAGAGGTCTTGGGTATGCCCACTGGGCCTGTTAATATAGGCCCAACAAATTGGCCCAATGGGCCTAGAATAATATAACTCAAACAGTAACGGAATGTTCCGCAATGTTCCGCGTCTGGTCGAACATTTTTCCTCTTCCTTACAGTCGAGCTTCAAACCATCCAGCCTCTCCTTTTAGTCGAGCTGAATTACACGTCCGGTCCCAAAGCTATTCCTAACTCGAGGTTCAGTGATCACTCCTTTTCTAACTTATCCAGACTATAAAAGGCTTTGCATACAAACAGGAAAGAGAAAGTCTGATCATGACCTCCTCTTTTATTTTATCTTCCGATAATAACATTAGATTCGGATGAGTGTCTCTCTCAAACTACTCATACCTGCATTACCCAATGATGATTTCTGTTATTTTTCACTTTCTTCCTTTTGTACATGTACTTCATATATGGATGGCTGCTTGCAACAGAATAGGTTTCTGCATGAAGTGTTCTGAACATGATTTTTGTTCAGTGCGACCATCTTATGCTTTGCTGTCGGTGGTCTTAATTGATTGAATCCAAGAGCCTTCAGCTTCAAACTTAAACGGCGTATCATCATAAACTCTTATAATGGATTTCGAGGCTACGGATTGTAATTTGTGCCCAAATTAGGTCCAACATACTGGGCCTTATGGCCCAAAGAAATGGCCATTATTTTAGAGGGCAGACCAATTACACATTGGGCCCAAAGGGCCACAATGAGGCCAATTACTTTTACGGGCTGGGCTAACTAGGTTATTACAATTTTATTGGGCCGAGTCCAATGGGCCCAAGTGAGGCCCATCATACAGTGGGATTTAAACCCAAAGTAGGGCCCAATTATTTCAACAGGCCGAGCCCAATGGGATTCGTTTAGGCCCATTGTACGCTTATTGGGCCAAGCCCCAATGGGCTCCGAGACATGCTGCGGCCTTGAATTACCAACAGCTCCTGGAGCTACTCCAAGTCCAACAAATTCAATCAGTCTCCTCCCTGTAAAAGGACAAATTATTAGAGAAAGAGTTTTCAATCTGGAGAGAGAAAACTGAAGGCATCACCATCAATTCATCCAGCAATTATCCTATTTTTAATTTTAATAGTCAAGACTAATAAAAAAAAGCTTGTATTTCCAGTATTTTATAAGCTTAAGGCAATTTCGACAAAGCATGTTCCTCAATAGTCAGCCATGTATATTCAAACTGATGAACAAACAGATTATCAGCAGTGTTGTTGAACATGACTGAGAGTTGTGAGAAGCAGAGACTGTAAAGGGAAACTGGTTCTGGAGTGAGTATCGCACAAACAGAGATCGCATGATTCACCAAACACCGATAGCTGTCACCATTCAGTGAATCCTGACCAGAACAAGCCCAATGATCTGGCCAGCTTCGGGGCAAAAATATAACAAGGTTTAATATGTGCTGGTGTATACAAATAATTACCGAGATCTTGACGGTATTATCTTCCAACATTTGATTCCCAGTGCAGAGCTGTTCTTCTGCAGGCATCACAAAAGTTGGGGATTAACACCTGCAGCTATTATAGAGCCCCTCGCCCATTCACAACTGAAGCCTGCAGCCAAATGAATAACTCGTTGACCTTGGGTATCCAAATTATTTGGCCCTCTGCCTGCTTCATTAAGTTTGCAAACCAGCCACCATGAGACCTTGTCCTTTAGCAAGTATTGAAGTGCTGCACCTCAAACATATGGGTAATCGAACATTGTGAATTTAAAAGCCTCTTTCAGTCTTCCAATATCAAAGTCAACAGTTGTATCGTTTGAACTTGTGACATTCTTCAACTTGCACTTATCACATCCACCAACAAAGGAATCTAACTGGATCTATATATAACAATTTTGGCAGACGTGATTAAAGACCCCACTTCATATTCTGGTCCAATATTAGAAGCCGTAGATGGCATTTTACAACACTCACATTCTCTTGCCTCACTGCATGCTAATCTATTGCTGCAAGCAATGAAAATGGAACATTTGTAGGAGTGTGAGCAGGAATCGCACATTGCATTGATGTATTAGTTAAAGTTTCAGCAGAAACCTCAATTTCACTAAACATGCAACCCCGTTTGGTTCAGCAAAAATTTTCTTCCTACCCATTGGAAAAAGATCATCTCCATATGAAAAACAAAGAAAAACCAAAAAAATGGATATATGCAGTTAACTGTAAAGCCAGGTTCCATACACTACCTCTTTCAGTTCTCTACAGTGAACAACAACAAAATGCTCAAGCTGCCTGAAGATAAGCAAAAGAGCAAGTCGCACAATGTAGTGTATACTCAATAATAACTCATATTCCCATAATGTGGTGCTAAAATC